>JAGXJF010001120.1:0-10424 GCA_019208055.1 Stipa capillata
TGTTGGTCCCGAACCATCCGACCAAACCGTCCAACCCGACCGTCTCGGACCCCTCCCAAACTGTTGGTCCCGAACCATCCGACCAAACCGTCCAACCCGACCGTCCCGGACCCTCCAAACTGTTGGTCCCGAACCATCCGACCAAACCGTCCAACCCGACCGTCTCGGACCCCCCAAACTGTTGGTCCCGAACCATCCGACCAAACCGTCCAACCCGACCGTCCCGGACACTCCAAACTGTTGGTCCCGAACCATCCGACCAAACCGTCCAACCCGACCGTCTCGGACCCCCCAAACTGTTGGTCCCGAACCATCCGACCAAACCGTTCAACCCGACCGTCCCGGACCCCCAAACTGTTGGTCCCGAACCATCCGACCAAACCGTCCAACCCGACCGTCTCGGACCCCCCAAACTGTTGGTCCCGAACCATCCGACCAAACCGTCCAACCCGACCGTCCCGGACCCTCCAAACTGTTGGTCCCGAACCATCCGACCAAACCGTCCAACCCGACCGTCCCGGACCTTCGACACGGTCCGTCCGAAGAAGTCGCTCTCCTCTGGTCCTCGAACCATCCGACCAAACCGTCCAACCCGACTGTCCTGGACCTTCCAAATGGTACGTCCGGTAGGTCTAGATCTCCTCTATTGACCCAAACCATCCGACCTAACCGTCCAACTCCACCGTCTCGAACCCTCCCAACTGTTGGTCCCGAACCATCCGACCAAACCGTCCAACCCGACCGTCTCAGACCCTCTAAACTGTTGGTCCCGAACCATCCGACCAAACCGTCCAACCCGACTGTCCTGGAACCTCCAAATGGTCCGTCCGGAATGTTTAGATCTCCTCTAATTGTCCCAAATCATCCGACTTGACCGTCCAACCCGACCGTCTTGGACCGTCCAAACTGTTGGTCCCCGAACCATCCGACCAAACCGTCCAACCCGACCATCGTGGTCCCTCCAAACTGTTGGTCCCGAACCATCCGACCAAACCGTCCAACCCGACCGTCCCGGACACTCTAAATTGTTGGTCCCTAATCATCCGACCGAATCCTGCAACCCGACCGCCTCGAACCCTCCAAACTGTTGGTCCCAAAACCATCCAACCAAACCATCCAACCCGACCGTCTCGGACCCTCCAAACTGTTGGTCCCGAACCATCCGACCAAACCGTCCAACCCGACTGTCCCGTGCCCCTCCCAAATGGTCTGTCCGGAAGGTCTAGATCTCCTCTAATTGTCCCAAATCGTCCGACCTAACCGTCCAACCCGACCGTCTCGGACCGTCCAAACTGTTGGTCCCGAACCATCCGACCAAACCGTCCAACCCGACCGTCTCGGACCCTCCCGAACTGTTGGCCCCGAACCATCTGACCAAACCGTCCAACCCGACCGTCTCGGACCGTCCAAACTGTTGGTCCCGAACCATCCGACCAAACCGTCCAACCCGACCGTCTCGGACCCTCCAAACTGTTGGTCCCGAACCATCCGACCAAACCGTCCAGCCCGACCGTCCCGGACCTTCAAAACGGTCCGTACGGAGGAAGGTCCGGTTCTCCTCAAGTACTCCCGAACCATCCGACCAAACCGTCCAACCCAACAGTCGCAGAACCTCCAAACTGTTGGTCCCGAGCCATCCGACCAAACCGTTCAACCCGACTGTTCAGCAACTTCCAAACGGTCCGTCTGGAAGAAGGTTCGGATCTCCTCTAATTGTCCCAAACCATCTGACCTAACCGTCCAACTCCACTGTCTCGGGCCCTCCAAACTGTTGGTCCCAAACCATCCGACGAAACCGTCCAACCCGACCGTCTGAGACCCGCCAAACTGTTGGTCCCGAACCATCCGACCAAACCGTCCAACCCGACCGTCTCGGACCATCCAAACTGTTGGTCCCGAACCATCCGACCAAACCGTCCAACCCGACCATCCCGGACCGTCCAAACTGTTGGTCCCGAACCATCCGACCAAACCGTCCAACCCGACCCTCGCGGACCCTCCAAACTGTTGGTCCCGAACCATCCGACCAAACAGTCCAACCCGACCGTCCCGGACCCTCCAAACTATTGGTCCCGAACCATCCGACGAAACCGTCCAACCCGACCGTCTCGGACCGTCCAAACTGTTGGTCCCGAACCATCCGCCAAACCGTCCAACCCGACCGTCCTGGAACTTCCAAATGGTCCGTCCGGAAGGTCTAGATCTCCAGTAATTGACCCAAATCATCCGACCTGACCGTCCAACCCAACCGTCACGGACCGTCCAAACTGTTGGTCCCGAACCATCCGACCAAACCGTCCAACCCGACTGTCCTGGAACTACCAAATGGTCCGTCCGGAAGGTCTAGATCTCCTCTAATTGTCCCAAATCATCCGACCTGACCGTCCAACCCGACCGTCCCGGACCTCCCAAACTGTTGGTCCCAAATCATCCGACCAAATCCTGCAACCCGACCGTCTCGGACCCTCCAAACTATTGGTCCCGAAGCATCCGACGAAACCGTCCAACCCGACCGTCTCGGAGCCTCCAAACTGTTGGAACCGAATCACCCGACCAAATCCTGCAACCCGACCGTCTCGGACCCTCCAAACTGTTGGTCCCGAACCATCCGACGAAACCGTCCAACCCGACCGTCTCGGAACATCCAAACTGCTTGTCCCGAACCATCCGACCAAACCGTCCAACCCGACCGTCCCGGGCCATCCAAACTGTTGGTCCCGAACCATCCGCCAAACCGTCCAACCCGACCGTCCCGGGCCCTCCAAACTGTTGGTCCCGAACCATCCGAACAAACCGTCCAACCCGACCGTCCCGGACCTTCGACACGGTCCGTCCGGAAGACGGTCTGGCTCTCCTCTTGTTCTCCCGAACCATCCGACCAAACCATCCAACCCAAACCGTCCCTGGACCCTCCAAACTGTTGGCCCCGAGCCATCCGAATAAACCGTCCAACCCGACCGTCCCGGACCCTCCAAACTGTTGGTCCCGAGCCATCCGACCAAACCGTCCAACCCGACCGTCTCGGACCCTCCAAACTGTTGGCCCCGAACCATCCGACCAAACCGTCCAACCCGACCGTCTCGGACCGTCCAAACTGTTGGCCCCGAACCATCCGACCAAACCGTCCAACCCGACCGTCTCGGACCGTCCAAACTGTTGGCCCCGAACCATCCGACCAAACCGTCCAACCCGACCGTCCCGGACCGTCCAAACTGTTGGTCCCGAACCATCCGACCAAACCGTCCAACCCGACCGTCCCGGCCGTCCAAACTGTTGGTCCCGAACCATCCGACCAAACCGTCCAACCCGACCGTCCCGGGCCCTCCAAACTGTTGGTCCCGAACGATCCGACCAAACCGTCCAACCCGACCGTCCCGGACCATCCAAACTGTGGTCCCGAACCATCCGACCAAACCGTCCAACCCGACCGTCCCGGGCCCTCCAAACTGTTGCTCCCGAACCATCCGACCAAACCGTCCAACCCGACCGTCCCGGGCCATCCAAACTGTTGGTCCCGTACCATCCGACCAAACCGTCCAACCCGACCGTCCCGGACCTCCAAACTGTTGGTCCCGAACCGTCCGACCAAACCGTCCAACCCGGCTGTCCTGGAACTTCCAAATGCTCCGTCCGGAAGGTCTAGATCTCCTCTAATTGTCCCAAATCATCCGACCTGACCGTCCAACCCGACCGTCTCGGACCGTCCAAACTGTTGGTCCCGAACCATCCGACCAAACCGTCCAACCCGACCGTCTCGGACCCTCCAAACTGTTGGCCCCGAACCATCCGACCAAACCGTCCAACCCGACCGTCTCGGACCGTCCAAACTGTTGGTCTCGAACCATCCGACCAAACCGTCCAACCCGACCGACTCGGGCCCTCCAAACTGTTGGTCCCGAACCATCCGACCAAACCATCCAACCCGACCGTCTCGGACCGTCCAAACTGTTGGTCCCAAACCATCCGACCAAAACCGTCCAACCCGACTGTCCCGGAACTACCAAATGGTCCGTCCGAAGGTCTAGATCTCCTCTACTGTCCCAAATCATCCGACCTGACCGTCCAACCCGACCGTCTCGGACCGTCCAAACTGTTCGTCCCAAACCATCCGACCACACCGTCCAACCCGACTGTCCTGGAACTACCAAATGGTCCGTCCGAAGGTCTAGATCTCCTCTAATGTCCCAAATCATCCGACCTGACCATCCAACCCGACCGTCTCGGACTCTCCAAGCTGTTGGTCCCCGAACCATCCGACCAAACCGTCCAACCCGACCGTCTCGGACCGTCCAAACTGTTGGTCCCCGAACCATCCGACCAAACCGTCCAACCCGACCGTCTCGGACCGTCCAAACTGTTGGTCCCGAACCATCCGACCAAACCGTCCAACCCGACCGTCCCGGGCCGTCCAAACTGTTGCTCCCGAACCATCCGACCAAACCGTCCAACCCGACCGTCCCGGGCCATCCAAACTGTTGGTCCCGAGCCATCCGACCAAACCGTCCAACCCGACCGTCCCGGACCCTCCAAACTGTTGGTCCCGAATCATCCGACCAAACCGTCCAACCCGACCGTCCCGGACCTTCCAAACTGTTGGTCCCGAACCGTCCGACCAAACCGTCCAACCGGCTGTCCTGGAACTTCCAAATGCTCCATCCGGAAGGTCTAGATCTCCTCTAATTGTCCCAAATCAACCGACCTAACCGTTCAACCCGACCGTCTCGGACCCGTCCAAACTGTTGGTCCCCGAACCATCCGACCAAACCGTCCAACCCGACCGTCTCGGACCGTCCAAACTGTTGGTCTCGAACCATCCGACCAAACCGTCCAACCCGACCGTCTCGGACCCTCCAAACTGTTGGTCCCGAACCACCCGAACAACCCGTCCAACCCGACCGTCCCGGACCGTCCAAACTGTTGGTCCTGAACCAGCCGACCAAACCGTCCAACCCGACCATCGTGGACCCTCCAAACTGTTGGTCCCGAACCATCCGACCAAACCGTCCAACCCGACCATCCCGGACACTCCAAACTGTTGGTCCCGAACCATCCGACCAAACCATCCAACCCGACCGTCTCGGACCGTCCAAACTGTTGGTCCCAAACCATCCGACCAAACCGTCCAACCCGACTGTCCTGGAACTACCAAATGGTCCGTCCGAAGGTCTAGATCTCCTCTAAATGTCCCAAATCATCCGACCTGACCGTCCAACCCGACCGTCTCGGACCGTCCAAACTGTTCGACCCCAACCATCCGACCACACCGTCCAACCCGACTGTCCTGGAACTACCAAATGGTCCGTCCGAAAGGTCTAGATCTCCTCTAATTGTCCCAAATCATCCGACCTGACCATCCAACCCGACCGTCTCGGACTCTCCAAACTGTTGGTCCCGAACCATCCGACCAAACCGTCCAACCCGACCGTCTCGGACCGTCCAAACTGTTGGTCCCGAACCATCCGACCAAACCGTCCAACCCGACCGTCCCGGGCCCTCCAAACTGTTGCTCCCGAACCATCCGACCAAACCGTCCAACCCGACCGTCCCGGGCCATCCAAACTGTTGGTCCCGAGCCATCCGACCAAACCGTCCAACCCGACCGTCCCGGACCCTCCAAACTGTTGGTCCCGAATTATCCGACCAAACCGTCCAACCCGACCGTCCCGGACCTTCCAAACTGTTGGTCCCGAACCGTCCGACCAAACCGTCCAACCGGCTGTCCTGGAACTTCCAAATGCTCCATCCGGAAGGTCTAGATCTCCTCTAATTGTCCCAAATCAACCGACCTAACCGTTCAACCCGACCGTCTCGGACCGTCCAAACTATTGGTCCCGAACCATCCGACCAAACCGTCCAACCCGACCGTCTCGGACCGTCCAAACTGTTGGTCCCGAACCATCCGACCAAACCGTCCAACCCGACCGTCTCGGACCCTCCAAACTGTTGGCCCCGAACCATCCGACCAAACCGTCCAACCCGACCGTCTCGGACCGTCCAAACTGTTGGTCTCGAACCATCCGACCAAACCGTCCAACCCGACCGTCTCGGACCCTCCAAACTGTTGGTCCCGAACCACCCGAACAACCCGTCCAACCCGACCGTCCCGGACCGTCCAAACTGTTGGTCCTGAACCAGCCGACCAAACCGTCCAACCCGACCATCGTGGACCCTCCAAACTGTTGGTCCCGAACCATCCGACCAAACCGTCCAACCCGACCATCCCGGACACTCCAAACTGTTGGTCCCGAACCATCCGACCAAACCATCCAACCCGACCGTCTCGGACCGTCCAAACTGTTGGTCCCAAACCATCCGACCAAACCGTCCAACCCGACTGTCCTGGAACTACCAAATGGTCCGTCCGAAAGGTCTAGATCTCCTCTAAATGTCCCAAATCATCCGACCTGACCGTCCAACCCGACCGTCTCGGACCGTCCAAACTGTTCGACCCCAACCATCCGACCACACCGTCCAACCCGACTGTCCTGGAACTACCAAATGGTCCGTCCGGAAGGTCTAGATCTCCTCTAATTGTCCCAAATCATCCGACCTGACCATCCAACCCGACCGTCTCGGACTCTCCAAACTGTTGGTCCCGAACCATCCGACCAAACCGTCCAACCCGACCGTCTCGGACCGTCCAAACTGTTGGTCCCGAACCATCCGACCAAACCGTCCAACCCGACCGTCCCGGGCCCTCCAAACTGTTGCTCCCGAACCATCCGACCAAACCGTCCAACCCGACCGTCCCGGGCCATCCAAACTGTTGGTCCCGAGCCATCCGACCAAACCGTCCAACCCGACCGTCCCGGACCGTCCAAACTGTTGGTCCCGAATTATCCGACCAAACCGTCCAACCCGACCGTCCCGGACCTTCCAAACTGTTGGTCCCGAACCATCCGACCAAACCGTCCAACCCGACCGTCCCGGGCCCTCCAAACTGTTGCTCCCGACCATCCGACCAAACCGTCCAACCCGACCGTCCCGGGCCATCCAAACTGTTGGTCCCGAGCCATCCGACCAAACCGTCCAACCCAACCGTCCCGGACCGTCCAAACTGTTGGTCCCGAATTATCCGACCAAACCGTCCAACCCGACCGTCCCGGACCTTCCAAACTGTTGGTCCCGAACCGTCCGACCAAACCGTCCAACCGGCTGTCCTGGAACTTCCAAATGCTCCATCCGGAAGGTCTAGATCTCCTCTAATTGTCCCAAATCAACCGACCTAACCGTCCAACCCGACCGTCTCGGACCGTCCAAACTGTTGGTCCCGAACCATCCGACCAAACCGTCCAACCCGACCGTCTCGGACCGTCCAAACTGTTGGTCCCGAACCATCCGACCAAACCGTCCAACCCGACCGTCTCGGACCCTCCAAATTGTTGGCCCCGAACCATCCGACCAAACCGTCCAACCCGACCGTCTCGGACAGTTTTCCCGACCAAACCGTCCAACCCGACCGTCTCGGACCGTCCAAACTGTTGGTCTCGAGCCATCCGACCAAACCGTCCAACCCGACCGTCTCAGACCCTCCAAACTGTTGGTCCCGAACCATCCGACCAAACCGTCCAACCCGACCGTCCCGGACCGTCCAAACTGTTGGTCCGGAACCAGCCGACCAAACCGTCCAACCCGACCATCGTGGACCCTCCAAATTGTTGGTCCCGAACCATCCGACCAAACCGTCCAACCCGACCGTCCCGGACACTCCAAACTGTTGGTCCCGAACCATCCGACCAAACCGTCCAACCCGACCGTCCCGGACACCCCAAACTGTTGGTCCCGAACCATCCGACCAAACCGTCGAATCCGACCGTCTCGGACCCCCCAAACTGTTGGTCCCGAACCATCCGACCAAACCGTCCAACCCGACCGTCCCGGACACTCCAAACTGTTGGTCCCGAACCATCCGACCAAACCGTCCAACCCGACCGTCTCGGACCCCCCAAACTGTTGGTCCCGAACCATCCGACCAAACCGTCCCAACCCGACCGTCCCGGACCAAACTGTTGGTCCCGAACCATCCGACCAAACCATCCAACCCGACCGTCTCGGACCCCCCAAACTGTTGGTCCCGAACCATCCGACCAAACCGTTCAACCCGACCATCCCGGACCCTCCAAACTGTTGGTCCCGAACCATCCGACCAAACCGTTCAACCCGACCATCCCGGACCCTCCAAACTGTTGGTCCCGAACCATCCGACCAAACCGTTCAACCCGACCATCCCGGACCCCCCAAACTGTTGGTCCCGAACCATCCGACCAAACCGTCCAACCCGACCGTCTCGGACCCCCCAAACTGTTGGTCCCGAACCATCCGACCAAACCGTTCAACCCGACCATCCCGGACCCTCCAAACTGTTGGTCCCGAACCATCCGACCAAACCGTTCAACCCGACCATCCCGGACCCTCCAAACTGTTGGTCCCGAACCATCCGACCAAACCGTCCAACCCGACCGTCTCGGACCCCCCAAACTGTTGGTCCCGAACCATCCGACCAAACCGTCCAACCCGACTGTCCTGGAACTACCAAATGGTCCGTCCGGAAGGTCTAGATCTCCTCTAACTGTCCCAAATCATCCGACCTGACCGTCCAACCCGACCGTCTCGGACCGTCCAAACTGTTCGTCCCAAACCATCCGACCACACCGTCCAACCCGACTGTCCTGGAACTACCAAATGGTCCGTCCGGAAGGTCTAGATCTCCTCTAATTGTCCCAAATCATCCGACCTGACCATCCAACCCGACCGTCTCGAACTCTCCAAGCTGTTGGTCCCGAACCATCCGACCAAACCGTCCAACCCGACCGTCCGTCCAAACTGTTGGTCCCGAACCATCCGACCAAACCGTTCAACCCGACCGTCGCGGACCGTCCAAACTGTTGGTCCCGAACCATCCGACCAAACCGTCCAACCCGACCGTCCCGGGCCCTCCAAACTGTTGCTCCCGAACCATCCGACCAAACCGTCCAACCCGACCGTCCCGGGCCATCCAAACTGTTGGTCCCGAGCCATCCGACCAAACCGTCCAACCCGACCGTCCCGGACCCTCCAAACTGTTGGTCCCGAATTATCCGACCAAACCGTCCAACCCGACCGTCCCGGACCTTCCAAACTGTTGGTCCCGAACCGTCCGACCAAACCGTCCAACCCGGCTGTCCTGGAACATCCTAATGCTCCATCCGGAAGGTCTAGATCTCCTCTAATTGTCCCAAATCAACCGACCTAACCGTTCAACCCGACCGTCTCGGACCGTCCAAACTGTTGGTCCCGAACCATCCGACCAAACCGTCCAACCCGACCGTCTCGGACCGTCCAAACTGTTGGTCCCGAACCATCCGACCAAACCGTCCAACCCGACCATCTCGGACCCTCCAAACTGTTGGCCCCGAACCATCCGACCAAACCGTCCAACCCGACCGTCTCGGACCGTCCAAACTGTTGGTCTCGAACCATCCGACCAAACCGTCCAACCCGACCGTCTCGGACCCTCCAAACTGTTGGTCCCGAACCACCCGAACAACCCGTCCACCCCGACCGTCCCGGACCGTCCAAACTGTTGGTCCTGAACCAGCCGACCAAACCGTCCAACCCGACCATCGTGGACCCTCCAAACTGTTGGTCCCGAAACATCCGACCAAACCGTCCAACCCGACCATCCCGGACACTCCAAACTGTTGGTCCCGAACCATCCGACCAAACCATCCAACCCGACCGTCTCGGACCGTCCAAACTGTTGGTCCCAAACCATCCGACCAAACCGTCCAACCCGACTGTCCTGGAACTACCAAATGGTCCGTCCGGAAGGTCTAGATCTCCTCTAACTGTCCCAAATCATCCGACCTGACCGTCCAACCCAACCGTCTCGGACCGTCCAAACTGTTCGACCCCAACCATCCGACCACACCGTCCAACCCGACTGTCCTGGAACTACCAAATGGTCCGTCCGGAAGGTCTAGATCTCCTCTAATTGTCCCGAACCATCCGACCAAACCGTCCAACCAAACCGTCCAACCCGACCGTCTCGGACCGTCCAAACTGTTGGCCCCGAACCATCCGACCAAACCGTCCAACCCGACCGTCTCGGACCGTCCAAACTGTTGGTCCCGAACCATCCGACCAAACCGTCCAACCCGACCGTCCCGGGCCCTCCAAACTGTTGCTCCCGAACCATCCGACCAAACCGTCCAACCCGACCGTCCCGGGCCCATCCAAACTGTTGGTCCCGAGCCATCCGACCAAACCGTCCAACCCGACCGTCCCGGACCGTCTCAACTGTTGGTCCCGAATTATCCGACCAAACCGTCCAACCCGACCGTCCCGGACCTTCCAAACTGTTGGTCCCGAACCATCCGACCAAACCGTCCAACCCGACCGTCCCGGGCCCTCCAAACTGTTGCTCCCGAACCATCCGACCATCA
>JAGXJF010001121.1:0-154319 GCA_019208055.1 Stipa capillata
AGAAACGGTGAGGATAACCATGGCAAGCGCTGCCGTGCGCCAAAAATCCGCTCTCCAATGCACTGCTACTTCTTACCAACAAAACGTCACCTGTTGATCCATCGAAAATTGCATTGCAGTTTTTCTTTATAGTAACAAGGGTTAAAGTGAAGTCTACGTTTAGTTTAGCTACAGTTATAGAAGTTTATGTGAGTGTGCCAGTGTACAGCCTAATTTCTTTGACCATTACATTGCGTTGAACTAGCATCTACTATATTTTACCAGTAGTTCACTTGTTTAATTGTAAGCATTCAGTATAGAGCAATCAAAATATTCTCTTTAGCATAATTGTTGATTACAAGAAAACTGTGTGTTATATAGATATACTAACTTTGCTTTCTTTTCTTTTCAAAGTGGACACCAAAAGCCTGATTAATGCATCCTCATTTTTCTCAGCTTCTAATTTGTTTGATTCACTGCTTCATTAGGTGCTAGCCAGAGGGAGCTTCTTGGTTAAGGAACGTACTAGATTTTGTAGTAAGGAAAAACGTCCATTGCAACAAAGAATTGACTTAATTTGCTATCAGTTACCAAGTGTTTTGTAGATGTTTGGATGCTTACTTTGTAGTTCTGTCTGAAACGGATAAAAAAGGAATGTTAGTCCAACATTTTATGAAATAATGAATATTAATTGATGATGCAACTCTTTATTTGTTTCTTAGTTAGTGTAATTTATTGGAAGAAATTGTTCGACTTGATATGCACCTACGATCTAGTCCTATTTGTTATATCTATCATGTTTTTTATTTTTTAGTTTTTCTAAATTTTCTAAATTCTTTGTAATTTTTTTCAATGTTATTTGAGTTAATTTTTATTTTGAAATATGACTTTCTCCTACCAATCCAAACAAATTCCCGACTACCCAACAAAATTACATGGTGCCAGGGGATTGGATAGGGGAGAAATTAGTTCCACTAGGGACTAGGTGGTGGGAGGGGGATTAACCTTTTATCCCTTCTAGGATTGCTTCCACCAGGGGATTCACTCTCCACTTACCAAAGAAGCCGTTAGGTGAGTTCAAAAATGGGGATCGATGAGTCTCTCCGATAGAAGCTTCCCATCAAAATTGTATAACCAGTGCAATGTACCCTTTTATAGGTTTTTCTTAGATAAAGGAGGAGTGGATCTGCCCTGGCCTATGTATCCATTGATGCACACAATATTTAGTTTTGTTTCAACTAATGTCAAAGACATCAAGATCGATCAAATCAGCTTACAGAGGGATTAAAATTTAACAAATAATTATTAAAATGCAACCAGCCTTAGCAGAACCTACCAAAGCAGCCAGAAAATTAAAATTTGAAGCACCTACGATACTACCAAGGATCGAAGCCTTGTCCAAACCGACCAAAGGCATTTAGCCCAGGGAGCAAAACGTCATCTTCCAAGACGACGCCTTCAAGAAGGAGATGAAACACATGCATCGACATTGTCGGATCTAAACAATAAAGGCCGGATCAGGGGTTTTCACCATGGAGAGCAAGCACCAATGCATACTCCCGTTCCAGGGTCTAACCAGTGAAACTCCGACCGCCAACATGAAAGATAATGCCTTCAGAAAGAAGACGACACACGTACATCGCTGTTGCCGAACTCAACTATTAAAGGTTAGTTCAAGAGTTTTCACCCGGGAGGTTATGGATTGGCGCTCGAAAATGCCCCAATATCATCGTCGGAGATCTAACCAATGAAGGTCAGACTACCATCCACACGCCAAGCCTCCTAGGCCACCACCAAAACGATTTGAAACTCCTCCCAAGCGTGCACGCACCAACCTGTGACTAGGTCGCACCAACCTGGCCAGGATTGACCACTAGAGGGTGCCGGATCTAACTGAGTTACTAATCCTCTACCTCACCAAACAAGCCCTAACTCGTCAACAGAGGAAAGGGGAGGGAGATGCCATGAGCCACCGCCGAGATCCACCAGATCCGGCCACGTTCGTGAGCACACTGCCACGCGCCACAAGGCCACTGAGAGTGGCTCCCACATGACGGGATCGCCAACAGACTAGATCGCCACTGGCCCACTACCAGATGATCCCACTAGGAAGGCTCTCCCACGACAGGCCGTCTCACGCCACCGCTAGCGGGTGAGACGCTGATGACAGAAGGCAAGGAAGGAGCATGCAGAGGAGACTAAGGTGAAAAGGGAGGTCTCATTGCCAGCCGCTAGTGCCAACGGCGTGAAAGGAATGAGTGGAGGTGAAGCCTCCTAGTAGCTAGGATTTCACCCCCTGGTGTCGCCCGAGAGCAACACGGGAGACCCAACAAAAAGACCTTTTTTGCAGATGGAATGGTAGGTTCCTCCGATCCTCTCATGAACTGGTTGGCATGTAGGAACACTTCTCCCATGACATTATTTTCCACCTGTTGGTTTCTCTCTGCGTTTAACAACGTTCCACGCCATCCCTGAAGTTCACAAAAAGGACGGTCATGACTTGAGAGACATGTGAAAGAGCTCTCGGACTTTCTCTACTCAATACCAACAATGCATGCTAATACGTATTATGTCATGCATGGAAAAACTTTCAACGAGATTTTGACAAAATCTTGGACATTTCGGTGAGTCCTGAAATTTTACCCTCTCAGTCAAAATTTTCAGTTTGACCGAATTTGGACCAGCGCAAATTTCCCATGTGGCCTAGTGTAGCCTTGCTCCTGGTTTGGTTATGCTCTGCTGATCGTGTTTCAAACTGTCTTTCAATTCTTGTTTCTGAAATAATTTCTGAAATTTCGGTAATTTTGGTGGGTCCCCAAATTTTTCCCAAACCGAATTTTGTTTCGTTGATATCATGTCATAACCTTCAGATACATATTAAAAAGAAGAAAATTAAACAAAAGGTCCAACACCTTATTCTTAATTGGTGACATTAGGATGGCATCTCTCTCTAGCCAGCAATGCCGACAGGGAGAGGAGGGAGCATCTCATAATTCCCCACTCAACCACCGGAATAATACTACACCACACACATGCGAAACTCTCATACTGACACTACAACGGCAATGAGCTAATCAATCATTCAATGCTCTCGTTTCATCGATCATAGCAATTGAGATTCATGGCAGGAATAGGAATAGGATTGCAACGGAATCTCCTTAAGATAGCTGCTTCAGCTTCTTGTCATAGCACCAAACAAGCTAGGCATCTCACAAGTTTTTTCCTCCTTTTGTCTAGACAGATAGCTCAGATTCGCATGGATGGATGGATGCAATGCAACACCTAAATATGGCACGTCAATGAAGAATTTAACTGCACACCAACCCTCCATTATTCATTTCTGAAAGGAATCAAAATCTGACAGATAGGCGCCAACCAACTCAAGAACAACTACAACTGCAACCGCGACGACGACAAAAACATATTTATTTATTATCACATAAAAAAGAAAAGTCTGCATCCACAATCCACAATGATCCAGTCTCGTCTCAAGAACGGTATGTATTGGTTTCTGTGTAGCCATGGAGACAACTCTTTTGACTTATTCCCTATCTGGATACACTTCTTGATCCCTAATCAACTCTCCCTCCTCCCTTTCTCAGAATATGCTCACAAAAGAATATCAAACATTTGATGACGAAGAAGAAAAAAAAGAAGGAAAAAAGAAGAAGAATATACTTTCACAGCTCTCACATGATGAACTAGAAGTACTGGTAGTACCATATAATGTGGCCAATTCGATCATCTTCTCATCAAGCCTCTTTGATTTCCGGACATGGGTGCAATTCTTGGCACACAAGCCTGGTCGTTGCATCCGCCTTTAGCTTTTGCTTTTGCTTTTTTTTTGCGTTTAATTGAGGAGGTGGTGCTCCTCCTCAGAACAGCATCCAATCGAGCCGGTTCGTCGGCGGCGCGCCGGAGGACGCCGTGGAGCTGACGGTGGTCGTCGAGGAGGCTGACGACGTGGACGGCAGCGACGACAGCAGGTCGAACATCTCCCACCGCGTCTGCGCCGGCTGCTGCTGCTGATACTGATGGTGATGCGATTGCTGCCTCGGTTGCTGATGCTGCCTCGGCGGCGGCGGCGGCTGCTCCTGCTTCGCGAGCTTTTCTCCGGATTTGCGCGCGATGACGGCGTTCTTGACCGTCACCGCGTCGAGCGTCTCCACGTACTTCTGCACGCGCTTCACCTGCAGCACGAACACGGCCGGCCGGTGCGGTTTAATGAATCACATCATTTAAGGAGCCCAAAATGTTGGATGAAACCAAACCAAATTTGATGGATTGAACAGTGAAGTGGTGGAGAAGGCAATGCTAGCTGCGAATTAATGAAGGCTCACCTGCATCCGCCTCTGGGCCTTGACATCGCCGTCGGCGACCACCGCGTCAAGCTTGAGCAGCTCGTTCATGAGCAGCTCCGTCACTTGCGCCACGTCGTTCTCCGCCACCTTCTCCCCCTTGCGCACCGACGCATCCAGCGCCGCCACCTGCCAAATGGAAAGAACCGCCCGGTCAACTCCTCTGTTATCTCGGCGGCTCGGCTCGGAAAAAGATGGGAGTCTTTTATGGCGGATGGCACGGGCGGCAATATGTGCTATGCGCGCGTGTGGCGTACCTTGGGGGCGATCTTGTCAACCTCGGCGGTGACGGCGGCGACGGCCTTGGCGGCCTTCTCGAGGTGGCCGGTGCGGCGCTCCTCGATGAGGCGCCGCGCGCGGGCCTCGGGGTCGTCGACGATGACGAGCTTGGACCGGTCCTTAACGCCGGCCATGTCCAGGAACGCCTTGGGGTCCCTCTCCTTGTCCTTGTACATCACCTTCTGGTCGTCCGGGTGCAGCCCCGTCCGCTCCGCCACCATCTTCTTGAGCTCGCCGAAGGACGCCTGCGAGCTGATGTAGATCTCGTGGGTGACGCCAGCGTGCTTCACCTTGACACGGATGGTCGGCACCGGCTTCACGCCGGCCACCGGCTCGTCGTCAGGCGCCCCGCCCCTCTTCTGCACCAGCATGCCGCCGGGGCGGACCTCCCACACCTCCTCTGCCGGCAGCTTCGTCCCCGTTGCACCCTGCTCCGTGACCGGAGGATGCTTCATCGATCCGAGCTCGACAGTCACACCTTTCTTTGCCTTGGAGCTCGCTCCCAGCATGCTGTCTTCTCCTATCTGGCGCGCTTTGCAGCTGTAAAGGTTGGATCTTTGAGGCCGGCAAGGCAAGAACAATGGCGGAAAAGCAACCGGAGCAAAGCGCAAGGCCACTGCGCGCCCCAACCAGAGTATTAAGGCAATGGGAGGATTGGAAAAGAGAGAAGCGGCAGGAGATTGGAGGACAGCGAAGAGGTGGAGGAGGAGAGGAAATAATAGTGGCGAGCAGAGGCGAGGTCGATGAGGAGGGAGAAGAAAACGCATGGACAAGGGGAATATATACGCCAAATAGAATAGAGCCCACTGGCCACATGGCAAATGCATTATCAAAATCGAAAGAGAAAGTTGATAAAATCACACCATTATATAACTAAATAAATCTTGTACTATTTCAGTTTGATTTGATGCAACTGTAGAAGGAAGGATGCATCGCACATTGCTCCAACACATTTAGGTACGAGTAATATGTTTGTTTTCCTGTTTCTTCCTTTGTCTCTATTCAATCTGCCTGAAAGATATATTGTTTAAATCTAAGAGGTTCTCGTTTGGTTAGAGACGGTGATTCTCTGATACGCATCTCGACGTAACACCTCATCCATCGCCTATTAGATTTTTATAATCAGGCCGGAAATGCTTTTAAGAAACAAGAAAAGGAAAAAAAAAGGTGATGTAATGACCAATTTTAAAACAGTTACTAGTGCAGCGTAGTTCAGCAGATGATCTGGAATAATTTTTTGCCGGAACCATGCAGCTGGAATAATCACGGGAATATTATTCGCCCCAGGGCATGGAAATCATTTGGGTTAGCTCCAACTAATCCAAACACAGAGGAATCATGTGTTTAAAATTCATCTCCTCACCAGGTTCAGACTCCAGGGCTCCAGGCTTGATTACAGATCTGTTGCTACAGCAAAAGCTACGTATACTGGCAGTAGGTAGCTAGAGATTTTTCTCTGAGCACTCTCTGTCCATTAAGGAGAATAGAAGTAATGATTTGTCGGGGAGGGGCCTCCGCGCAGTCCGTTCTCGAAGATTTTTCTGCATCCGCCATCAACGACTAAACTGACGCTATCAAGGGCAGCCATAGTGTTCGTCATCGTCGAGGTCTACGACGACGACGTATGAAGTCGAGAGTAATCTCGGCGTTTGTCGCCATCAAGATCTACGTCGACTTCGTCAAAGACCACCCCGACGTCCGTCACCGTCAAAGTCTACGACGACGACGTTAAGGACCACCCTGACGTCCATCACCGTCAAGGTCTGCGACGACATCGGCAATGACCGTCTCGACGTGCTTAGGGTTTCCTCCAGAGATGCTAAAGGATATTTCCCAGAGATACCCGGCAATATTCCCCCAATATTCTCTAGGGATGGGGAAATGACCATAATGCCCTTGTAAAAGTCCCTCTCGTGCGAGGGCAAAATTGTAATCTCACCTTTTCCATTCTCAAACCCTATAAATACCCCCCAGGGGTAGAGAGGGGGGAAAACTTGTAACCCTAATTCTACGCTTCAATAGAAGAGTGACTTTCACCTCGTCGTACACGACGGGAGTTTCGTCTCCTCGTACACGGCTCGTGTTTCACCCTGTCATACGTAATTCCTGCCTCAGCTCGACAGACGTTCGGAGGGTCATACTCGCTCGTACTCCTCGTGCACCATCGACGGTCACTGTAGCCGTTCGGGGGTACCATAAGTTTACTGTCTAGACTTATATCTACGACAGTTGGCGCCGTCCGTGGGGACTTGAGCGAAAAGCCATGGCACCAAAGAAGAAGAGTGGGGTTAGGACAACCATCCCCCTCACACCGAACCCGACCCGTCGGGCTAGGACGAACAACACAGCCCTCACCACGATGCTCAACGGCACCCGCGTCAACGACCCGTCGGCCGCTAACCCCCGCACCGATGACTTGTCAACTGACGCCCGCGTTGCGGGATTCCCCGCAGCCGTGATCGATGCAGCGAACTCGGAAGCACGCGTCAAAACAGAGGCGAAAGCCCTACGGCATGAGGCTAATGAGCTCAGGGACGAGTTCGTTAGGGCAAAGGCTGAGGCCCTCCGTGCCTTCCAAGCTTCGGACAATGCTCGCACAGAGGCAGGCATGCTCCGTGCTGAGCACGATGTCGTGAGGGCCGCAGCGGTTCCGCCACCGATCCCCGAATTGGCCAAGGCAGCGGCGGTGCGACGTCGTCTGGACAAAACCTTAGCTGAAGCACGGGAGCAAACCCGGCACAACACGCAAGCCACAGACGAGGTCATACGGGGGGTAGAAGAGGCCCAGGCGCGTGCCAGGCTGCCGCCTCCGGCAGGGGCGCAGAAGGCCGACGCCCTTCGCCAAGCCATGACTGACAACCATGCGCGGGCAATTCCTCCCACGCCAGCATGCGCCGAAGAAGCTGTAGCCCTGCGGCATCAGTTGGATGTTGACTGAGAGATGGCCATGGCATCCCTCTATGATGTGGGGGAAGGCCCCAGCAACGAACCCTTCCATCGCTTCATCTCACAGCAGGGCGCAGAGGTCCCAACATCGCTGCATCACTCAGCGGAGCACTACCCTACATGGGTCCCAACGCCTCCGCCACGCCCTGAGCTCCACCATCCGGGATGGGCAGCTGGACAGCCCGCCAACATCGCACCCTAATGACTTGAAGTCAGAACCTACCCCTCGTCGTCGAACACCTCGGGCCTTACCGACGCATACAATCCGCTGAGCCCAGGGTGGCAGCAATGCCATGGCCAAGCAAGTATCGAGCGCTCAATATCACCAGCTTTGACGGGAACACCGACGCCATCGAGTTCCTTAGATTGTACGAGACCGCCGTGTCCTCAGCGGGAGGCGGCGAGGCGATCATGGCGAAAGGGTTGCTGCTAGTGCTTTCTGGCCTAGCTCAAAAATGGTACCTCGGGCTAGCCCCTCGCTCGGTATATTTGTGGGAGCAACTCCGCGACAAGCTGAGCAGCCACTTCATAGCCCACCGGAACGAGGAAGTCACCTCTTCGGACCTGTTCTCCCTCAAGCAGGCCCCCGACGAGTCGATACGTGACTTCACGCAACGCTTCGCTCAAGTACAATGCGAGATCCCGGACATCACCGACAGGAGCGTGTGCGAGGCTGCTCGCCACGCAATCTATAACCCCGACTTGGCAGGGAAGCTCGATAGAAAGGAGCCCAAGACGGTCACCGAGCTGTATGAGATCATGCATACCTACTCCGAATCTGAGGACGGGAAGACCCGTTGATAGGCAGAGGTGCATGCACTCGCGGCATGGGCCGGGCCAAAAGTAGAAACTTATGACCAGCGCGCCAGGAGGCAGAAGGACGTGTACCACGTGGAGGAGGAGGAGCGTTGTCCTGCCAAGCAGGTGCGTCATTGTGACCAGGGCCGTGAGTCAGGCCGTCCTAAGCGGGACGTCCATGACCGGGCCTACCTGTGCGGAGGTCGTGTTCAAGGTCAGGGCATGGAGACGATTCCGGGCGCGGAAGAGGCCGTAACGCTGGACGTGGAGGATAGAGGCCCGGAGGAGACAACCGCCAATAACAAATATTCTGTGAGCTCCACGGGTGGGTCTTCCATACCACCGCGGAATGCGACCTAGTCGCTTCCGCCCGAGTGATCAAGCAGCGCGAGGACCACGCCAGGACCGACGCCCAGCGATGCGACCGCGCGGTAGCTCAAGGACGTCAGGCTCTACCGCCTCCGCCACTGCGCCCACTCATTGGAGCACCGCCAAAGCAAGCCGAGGACCCGCAGCGCCGCGTCGTGCATGCCATCACTGGCGGCCACGCCCACACCTTCCCGTCCAAGCGGCAGCGCCGAGCCTATACGCGACAGGTGCAGCACATTAACTTCTCCCCGCCCACCGAGCTACCCTCGTGGGTCGACGCCACCGTCACCTTCGGCCTTGAGGATGCCGCGGGAGTCAGCCTCCCCCACCATGACGCCCTCGTTATATGCGCAGTCACAAATGACTGCGAGGTGCACTGTGTCTTCATTGACGGAGGGAGCTCGATGGATATCCTGTTCGTGTCCACCCTCATGGAAATGGGAATACCGCGGGCATGCCTCGCTCCCGCAGGCATTCCGCTCCTCGGCTTTGGAGGCGAGCTGGTCCTGGGACTCGGGAAAATTTAGCTCCCGGTGGAATTCGGGGAAGGAGAGTGTAGGCACTGGGAGAACATCTTCGACATGGTCGACTTCCCCTATCAATATAACATTATCCTTGGCCGGGTCACACTGAACAAGCTTGGCACCATCCCTCATCATGCCTTTGTAAGTCCCAAATCTTGATTAGGTTTATTGCATCTCATGCATACATGGCATCCCCTCCACCCCACACTTGTAAACTTTTGAAACAATGTATTGATGTATCGTCGAATACGCAAATATTTCATCCTCGGTGGGAGTAGTTGCAAACACCAATCAATGTAATTAAAACTATAGAATATGTGCATATCTCATCCTTGAAAACTCAATTTGTGGAAATTAACACCAATCAATTTATTTGAAGTGTCGAACCTCGATAAAAGCCCTAATAAGGGGGTGGGTCCAGTGGGTCCCACCAGTGAATCCCCCCTTACCAACTTTCCCAACATTCACCACCTAAAAGTATTCCAAAACCCCCATGAAATCATAACTTGAATTGGATTTCCGAGGACAAACCCTAAAGTCCGAGAAACTAGGGTTTAGTAGATGGATAAGCTAGGATGGTTGGAAATGCCTCAAACTTTAGAAATGGGCATGCAATGGTGAACTCTAGCCCCCTGCCAAATTTCATAATTTTTGGAGAACCCTAGGACCTATCTCTAGTTCAAATTGCCGATTAGGTCAAAACCCTAGAGTTGCACTGGATCCCTACTCAAATCAACTCCAAATTGTTTCAAACTGGTACAGTAGCTCAAGAATAATATTTAGAGCCTCTGGTAAAATTTCAAGTCAATTGGAGCAATATTTGTACATAAATGATAAGAGGAGTGATCAAGGAATAAATAAAAAGAAAAATCAAAAACCTAAACCCTAACCGACTGCAGCCCACTCGGCCGAGGCCAACTGGGCCGGCCCACTCTCCTCGCGCGCGCGCCCGCGCCCCCTCTCCCACTGCCAACCGGGTCCACCGGTCAGCCTCTCCCTCCTCTCACTCCCCGCGCCCGGGCCCGCCTGTCGGGACCCGTCTTCCACGTCCCGCCTGGCTACTCGCCGGCGTGGGCGGTGTCCGACCGCCGGTCCGAAGCCCCGCCGCCCTTTATAAGCCACCGCTCCGACCGAGCTCATCCCCCTCAGCTGTTTCCCGAAACCCTAAGCCTCCCCTTTCCACTTTCAGCAAACCCTAGCGCTCCGATTCCCCTCCTCCGCCGTCTCTGCCCTCAGCTCCGACGAGCAATTACCCGAGCTCCGGTGAGCCCCGAGTCAATTCCTTCCACCCCCGAGCTCCCTCTGTTTCCCCTTTAACTCCTCCCCCTGTCATTTTCCAGGTCTGAGCCCAAATCGTCCCTGACGACCTCGTCTTCTCCGCCTCCGGTCAGCTACTCCGTCGAGCTCCCGAGCGAGTTCCAGTAGCTCTCCTCCTCCATCTTCTCCACCACTGGCTCCCCCTCGACCCCCTTAACACTCTCCACTGCCTCTCTTCGCAGATCCCCGTCTGGAACATCCCCGACGCCGGCGACCGAAGCCTTCCTCCGCACCTCGCCGTCGCCAGCCCCCTCTGGACCTCCCCGTGTTCATCTCTTGCGCGCATCAGCACCAAGGTGAGCTCCCGGCCGTGAACCCGTTCCTCCCGAGTAGATCCGGGCACTGGAGCTCAACTCCGGTGAGCCTCCGGTGACCCCGCCGCCGCATGAGCTCGCCGCCGGCCGGTTCCGAGTGAGCAGAGGAGAGAGAGCGAGCGAGAGAGAGGCCGGGTCCGACGCGTGGCGTGTTTTGGTTGGCTCCCGAGTGCCAGACCGAATGACAGATGGGTCCCGCTCCTGCTGACTCGGATAAGTGAGTCAGATTTCCGAGTGGCTTCTCGGGTACGCGTAAGAACAGGGACTCGGTCGGGGTAGGTTTCGGGTGACTCTAGCATTTAGGGTTAGTTGAGGGCAGAATTTTGAATAAAATTGAAATGGCCATAACTTTTGAACCACTTATCCAAATTTGAATATTTTTATATATTTGGAATCCTTATAAAAAACTCTACAAGATGGCTGAATCAAAAGTTAAATTCGATCACATGCACACACTGGAATCTGGGGTAGAAGATTAGCTAGTGTCGAGGGTCGATAAACCCTAGGTTTTCGACCCTAACTCCGATCTCGACAAATTGCACCTTTCTGGAATCCTTATGAGGTATCCTACAACATGGAATAGTTAAAAATGCAGTAGAGTTACATGCATGTTATGGAACTAGGGTTAACCCCCTTGTTTGTCGAGCCCCGTAAGCCCTAACTCGATAAACCCTAGCTGGAGACTCGTAGCACCGAATAGAGTGATTCCAGCGGCGTTAGTTCGGTGTTCTCGAACACTTTTAGGTTAAACATGTTTGGGACCCTGACCCTCCAATTTGGGCGGGAGTTTCCAAAACCTTAACGCGTACTTGATAGATACTTAGCTTGCATGTAGGATAAGGCAACCTTAAGATGTTCACGAGGCTAACGCGAGTTCTCTTCGCCAACTAAAACCTAACACCAGCAACACTAACCATTCATTAGTTGCATTATCTTCATGCATACATGCTGGTTGTTCTGTGAGCACTTATTCCAAATACTCGATCTTCTTACACTAGACGTCGAAGAAGGAGACCCGCAAGCTCACGACTACACGCAAGACCAGGAGCAGTTCTACGAAGGCAAGCAGAGCTTGTTGCACTCTTTTATTATTCAATATCTACTTATCTCGTCGTATGATGAATACGGTTATCTTGGTTATGAACTAGCATGTTAGGGTCTGTTTGGTGACATGTCAAATTGTGGTTGAAGTCAATTGAGATATTAAATATTTGAACCCATTTAAGTGAGATGTGAGAGTCGAAGGGAAAGTGGCCCATGGATAACCGTTGGTATCATTAAAGGAGCATGTTGCGGCCAGAAGTAAGGAAGTGAGACCGTCGCGATACCAACCCTGAGGAGACTCCATGTGGTTAACTACTCTTGTCACACGTGGACGTTAGCGACAGCGATGCCGGGGTGTAGGTTGAGGCAACCCGAGTCCCTTGGGGCCTTGCAACCTCCAAGGGATAGGGCCCTGACTACACTCGGGATCGGCTGCCGGTGACGGTCCGAGAGATTAAAATTTGAGGTGTGGTGGTGATGGAACCCTGTCCATGCCCCATATTGGCCGTTGTGCCCCATATTGGCCGTTGTGCCCCATATTGGCCGTTGTGCCCCATATTGGCCGTTGTGCCCCATATTGGTCGTTGTGCCCCATATTGGCCGTTGTGCCCCATATTGTACATTGAGACTTACATGTGACATGAGGTTGCCATCACACCCCCCTGGTAGAGATATTTTGGAAATGTTGGATTGTAGGACATATTCATATTTTGATGTGAGAGTGGTTGATGTAATTTGATCTCGTTACTTATATTCCCGCATCATGTTTAATCCCCGCTATACTAGTATGCTTAGGACATCTAATCAAGCACGATTAAGTCTTGCGAGTACTTTGTACTCACCTAGGGCATTCCTAGATCATTGCAGGTGAGCCAGTGGTCGAGGAATTCTTCGACGATGTCTAGTTTGTTGGTCTGCCTTGGTTGGTTATTTGGTTCGGGGAACCTGTTTTGTTAAACTGTTAATCAGCGGCTCTCATGTCGCTGTGGGACACCTTTACTGTTTTCGCTGTTGCTTAAACTCCGTACTCGGATATGCTTTCAATATTGTAATAGCTAGTCCGATGTGGACAAATATCGTAGTTCTATTTCGTAGTGTTTTGTTGTGATATTCAAGTTGTTTTCCCAGGACTGCCCATATACCCTGCGTGTATGATATGAAGTATATGGGTTAGTCGTGAAGGACTACGGCCGTTCCTTGTGTTACTTTGTTGAGCGAGAACTCGGTTGAGTGACCCGCTGGCTGTGATGCTGTGCCGGCCAGGCAGGGTGTGGGTGGATTCTACCGGGCTTTCGAGCGACCCACTAGCTTCGAGCTAGGTTAGGGTGTGGGTAGAACCGCCGGGCTCCTCCGACTCTACTCTGCACGGTAGCGTTCGTGAACGACTCTAGACCTTCACACGGACTCATGGAATAGTATGTGGCTCTGGGAAGCCCAGTCGCTTCCGGCCGGCTCGACCCACGGTGGGGTCGGGTGTCGGATCCCTCCGCTGTGGTGCGTACGGCGCAGGTACCGTGCCACCCGGTCGACGGATGCCTTCGGTCCTTGGCGACTGTTCGTTCCTTTAGTCATATGCGATTCCGGGGCCGTGACAGCTTGGTATCAGAGCCGAACTGACCGTAGGAAGCCAATTGCAGGTGGTCGTTAGTTAGGGCTCCCGCTGCGCCACTTGGCCAGAAAATTATTTAAAAAGTTAAACCCTATGTTTAAAGTCAATAAGTAGCTTGCTTTTTATTCCGTATCCCCTCATCCTTAGTTCCCAGACTCTCTTCTATTGCATTTGTTTTCATTGTGTGGCTAACCCTGTCCTCTCTAACCCCAAACTCCGATCTCGACAAATTGCACCTTTCTGGAATCCTTATGAGGTATCCTACAACATGGAATAGTTAAAAATGCAGTAGAGTTACATGCATGTTATGGAACTAGGGTTAACCCCCTTGTTTGTCGAGCCCCGTAAGCCCTAACTCGATAAACCCTAGCTGGAGACTCGTAGCACCGAATAGAGTGATTCCAGCGGCGTTAGTTCGGTGTTCTCGAACACTTTTAGGTTAAACATGTTTGGGACCCTGACCCTCCAATTTGGGCGGGAGTTTCCAAAACCTTAACGCGTACTTGATAGATACTTAGCTTGCATGTAGGATAAGGCAACCTTAAGATGTTCACGAGGCTAACGCGAGTTCTCTTCGCCAACTAAAACCTAACACCAGCAACACTAACCATTCATTAGTTGCATTATCTTCATGCATACATGCTGGTTGTTCTGTGAGCACTTATTCCAAATACTCGATCTTCTTACACTAGACGTCGAAGAAGGAGACCCGCAAGCTCACGACTACACGCAAGACCAGGAGCAGTTCTACGAAGGCAAGCAGAGCTTGTTGCACTCTTTTATTATTCAATATCTACTTATCGACCGGGTGGCACGGTACCTGCGCCGTACGCACCACAGCGGAGGGATCCGACACCCGACCCCACCGTGGGTCGAGCCGGCCGGAAGCGACTGGGCTTCCCAGAGCCACATACTATTCCATGAGTCCGTGTGAAGGTCTAGAGTCGTTCACGAACGCTACCGTGCAGAGTAGAGTCGGAGGAGCCCGGCGGTTCTACCCACACCCTAACCTAGCTCGAAGCTAGTGGGTCGCTCGAAAGCCCGGTAGAATCCACCCACACCCTGCCTGGCCGGCACAGCATCACAGCCAGCGGGTCACTCAACCGAGTTCTCGCTCAACAAAGTAACACAAGGAACGGCCGTAGTCCTTCACGACTAACCCATATACTTCATATCATACACGCAGGGTATATGGGCAGTCCTGGGAAAACAACTTGAATATCACAACAAAACACTACGAAATAGAACTACGATATTTGTCCACATCGGACTAGCTATTACAATATTGAAAGCATATCCGAGTACGGAGTTTAAGCAACAGCGGAAACAGTAAAGGTGTCCCACAGCGACATGAGAGCCGCTGATTAACAGTTTAACAAAACAGGTTCCCCGAACCAAATAACCAACCAAGGCAGACCAACAAACTAGACATCGTCGAAGAATTCCTCGACCACTGGCTCACCTGCAATGATCTAGGAATGCCCTAGGTGAGTACAAAGTACTCGCAAGACTTAATCGTGCTTGATTAGATGTCCTAAGCATACTAGTATAGCGGGGATTAAACATGATGCGGGAATATAAGTAACGAGATCAAATTACATCAACCACTCTCACATCAAAATATGAATATGTCCTACAATCCAACATTTCCAAAATATCTCTACCAGGGGGGTGTGATGGCAACCTCATGTCACATGTAAGTCTCAATGTACAATATGGGGCACAACGGCCAATATGGGGCACAACGACCAATATGGGGCACAACGGCCAATATGGGGCACAACGGCCAATATGGGGCACAACGGCCAATATGGGGCACAACGGCCAATATGGGGCATGGACAGGGTTCCATCACCACCACACCTCAAATTTTAATCTCTCGGACCGTCACCGGCAGCCGATCCCGAGTGTAGTCAGGGCCCTATCCCTTGGAGGTTGCAAGGCCCCAAGGGACTCGGGTTGCCTCAACCTACACCCCGGCATCGCTGTCGCTAACGTCCACGTGTGACAAGAGTAGTTAACCACATGGAGTCTCCTCAGGGTTGGTATCGCGACGGTCTCACTTCCTTACTTCTGGTCGCAACATGCTCCTTTAATGATACCAACGGTTATCCATGGGCCACTTTCCCTTCGACTCTCACATCTCACTTAAATGGGTTCAAATATTTAATATCTCAATTGACTTCAACCACAATTTGACATGTCACCAAACAGACCCTAACATGCTAGTTCATAACCAAGATAACCGTATTCATCATACGACGAGATAAGTAGATATTGAATAATAAAAGAGTGCAACAAGCTCTGCTTGCCTTCGTAGAACTGCTCCTGGTCTTGCGTGTAGTCGTGAGCTTGCGGGTCTCCTTCTTCGACGTCTAGTGTAAGAAGATCGAGTATTTGGAATAAGTGCTCACAGAACAACCAGCATGTATGCATGAAGATAATGCAACTAATGAATGGTTAGTGTTGCTGGTGTTAGGTTTTAGTTGGCGAAGAGAACTCGCGTTAGCCTCGTGAACATCTTAAGGTTGCCTTATCCTACATGCAAGCTAAGTATCTATCAAGTACGCGTTAAGGTTTTGGAAACTCCCGCCCAAATTGGAGGGTCAGGGTCCCAAACATGTTTAACCTAAAAGTGTTCGAGAACACCGAACTAACGCCGCTGGAATCACTCTATTCGGTGCTACGAGTCTCCAGCTAGGGTTTATCGAGTTAGGGCTTACGGGGCTCGACAAACAAGGGGGTTAACCCTAGTTCCATAACATGCATGTAACTCTACTGCATTTTTAACTATTCCATGTTGTAGGATACCTCATAAGGATTCCAGAAAGGTGCAATTTGTCGAGATCGGAGTTAGGGTCGAAAACCTAGGGTTTATCGACCCTCGACACTAGCTAATCTTCTACCCCAGATTCCAGTGTGTGCATGTGATCGAATTTAACTTTTGATTCAGCCATCTTGTAGAGTTTTTTATAAGGATTCCAAATATATAAAAATATTCAAATTTGGATAAGTGGTTCAAAAGTTATGGCCATTTCAATTTTATTCAAAATTCTGCCCTCAACTAACCCTAAATGCTAGAGTCACCCGAAACCTACCCCGACCGAGTCCCTGTTCTTACGCGTACCCGAGAAGCCACTCGGAAATCTGACTCACTTATCCGAGTCAGCAGGAGCGGGACCCATCTGTCATTCGGTCTGGCACTCGGGAGCCAACCAAAACACGCCACGCGTCGGACCCGGCCTCTCTCTCGCTCGCTCTCTCTCCTCTGCTCACTCGGAACCGGCTCGGCGGCGAGCTCGTGCGGCGGCGGGGTCACCGGAGGCTCACCGGAGTTGAGCTCCAGTGCCCGGATCTACTCGGGAGGAACGGGTTCACGGCCGGGAGCTCACCTTGGTGCTGATGCGCGCAAGAGATGAACACGGGGAGGTCCAGAGGGGGCTGGCGACGGCGAGGTGCGGAGGAAGGCTTCGGTCGCCGGCGTCGGGGATGTTCCAGACGGGGATCTGCGAAGAGAGGCAGTGGAGAGTGTTAAGGGGGTCGAGGGGGAGCCAGTGGTGGAGAAGATGGAGGAGGAGAGCTACTGGAACTCGCTCGGGAGCTCGACGGAGTAGCTGACCGGAGGCGGAGAAGACGAGGTCGTCAGGGACGATTTGGGCTCAGACCTGGAAAATGACAGGGGGAGGAGTTAAAGGGGAAACAGAGGGAGCTCGGGGGTGGAAGGAATTGACTCGGGGCTCACCGGAGCTCGGGTAATTGCTCGTCGGAGCTGAGGGCAGAGACGGCGGAGGAGGGGAATCGGAGCGCTAGGGTTTGCTGAAAGTGGAAAGGGGAGGCTTAGGGTTTCGGGAAACAGCTGAGGGGGATGAGCTCGGTCGGAGCGGTGGCTTATAAAGGGCGGCGGGGGCTTCGGACCGGCGGTCGGACACCGCCCACGCCGGCGAGTAGCCAGGCGGGACGTGGAAGACGGGTCCCGACAGGCGGGCCCGGGCGCGGGGAGTGAGAGGAGGGAGAGGCTGACCGGTGGACCCGGTTGGCAGTGGGAGAGGGGGGCGCGGCGCGCGCGCGCGAGGAGAGTGGGCCGGCCCAGTTGGCCTCGGCCGAGTGGGCTGCAGTCGGTTAGGGTTTAGGTTTTTGATTTTTCTTTTTATTTATTCCTTGATCACTCCTCTTATCATTTTATGTACAAATATTGCTCCAATTGACTTGAAATTTTTACCAGAGGCTCTAAATATTATTCTTGAGCTACTGTACCAGTTTGAAACAATTTGGAGTTGATTTGAGTAGGGATCCAGTGCAACTCTAGGGTTTTGACCTAATCGGCAATTTGAACTAGAGATAGGTCCTAGGGTTCTCCAAAAATTATGAAATTTGGCAGGGGGCTAGAGTTCACCATTGCATGCCCATTTCTAAAGTTTGAGGCATTTCCAACCATCCTAGCTTATCCATCTACTAAACCCTAGTTTCTCGGACTTTAGGGTTTGTCCTCGGAAATCCAATTCAAGTTATGATTTCATGGGGGTTTTGGAATACTTTTAGGTGGTGAATGTTGGGAATGTTTGCTCGAACGTTGGCGGTTGGGTCCGTTGGAAATCTCCCAGGCTACCTCGGGCCTGACCTCCAGCTGCGCCTTGATTGCGCGCTAGCTGCTCGAGAATTCTGTTCTGGGTCATCAGCAGGTCAGCGACACTGGGTTGCTGGGGAGGAGGTGGCACTTCCTCCTCATGGTTTTCACGGCGGCCACGGGCAGCTCCACGTGTTCCTGAGGCCATCTTTCTGCAATCAAAGACCATAGAAGGGACGGACTAGGGTTAGGGAGACAGCAAACATGGGCTTCACAGTGATGCGAGGAGGTACTTCATGAATATGCCAAATGGTTTCCAATAGGTCAAACAGTTGACAAACATACTTGATTGAATTTACTTGTTCGATACAGTTCATAAAAAGGGGGCCGCGGTTTAGATCACCTTATAGCGAACTAAACATTACAGCAATCCAAAACTTGCAGCCCCAATTATCCAATTACATTACTCCTGAGGATATCTTAACTTAGGGTCTTAACTTGGCTTACGCCACAAAATGAGACCGCCATCATGCACTTAAAATCCAGACAACATTCCTAAGGCTAGAGGGGGCTTCTTCATAGGGATGACAGGTCTCGTAAGCCTTCCATTGCTATTCTCCAAGCGTTAATCTCACTTATCATCAGACTGGGTGTCGCTTGAGATGTACCACACACGCTCTTCTGGGTCTTCTTCTTCTTCTTCGGACAGTGCAGCTTCGTCAGTGGGAACTGAGGTGGCTGGCGTCGAGGCATTTGCTTCTGAGGATCTTGGGGTGAAAAGCCGAAGGTACTGTCGGGCTGTCATCCTTTTGCGCGGCTTCGCTCCAGAACTCTCAGGTTGGTTGGTCTTACACGGTGGGGTCGGGGTTGGCTCTTCCACCGGGACATAAGGGCTCTCGCCGCAAGACTCATCCTCATTCGCCACATGGTATCTCCGGCGCAACTCCATGCGAAGCTTGCGGTTAACTTTTGTCAATCGTTCCACTTCTTGAGTAGCCTTTCCATAATCCTGATACAGCCTGTGGTGCATTACTTCCGCATCAACAATGTGCTGGATCGTCTCCAACTCAGTCTCATCATCTTCTTCGTCGTCACTTGGCACTGGTACCCTAATGCTGGCACCTCCATCAGTAATCTGGGGAATGAGACGGAAGGGAGAAAATAGAAAGATCTCGTCGAAGTGATGCCGTAGGTGGAGAACTGCTTTTCTTGAGGCTTCCAATCGGGCATCTTCATCACTGGGTCTAGATGATGTAAAGGTCTGATCCAAGTCCGAGACCTTCACTGCGACCCATGCCATCCAAAAGTGAGTCTTTCCATGAACCTTATAAGTCTTGGCATGGAAGGCAGGGAGTTCTTCCGGGGGCACTCCAAGATATTCTAACATCCTCCACAACAAGGCAGCCCATCCTCCAAGCTGTTGCGGGTCGGTCACAACGTTATACACCATCCTATACAAATTTTTGGGGTTAGAGAGGACAGGGTTAGCCACACAATGAAAACAAATGCAATAGAAGAGAGTCTGGGAACTAAGGATGAGGGGATACGGAATAAAAAGCAAGCTACTTATGACTTTAAACATAGGGTTTAACTTTTTAAATAATTTTCTGGCCAAGTGGCGCAGCGGGAGCCCTAACTAACGACCACCTGCAATTGGCTTCCTACGGTCAGTTCGGCTCTGATACCAAGCTGTCACGGCCCCGGAATCGCATATGACTAAAGGAACGAACAGTCGCCAAGGACCGAAGGCATCCGTCGACCGGGTGGCACGGTACCTGCGCCGTACGCACCACAGCGGAGGGATCCGACACCCGACCCCACCGTGGGTCGAGCCGGCCGGAAGCGACTGGGCTTCCCAGAGCCACATACTATTCCATGAGTCCGTGTGAAGGTCTAGAGTCGTTCACGAACGCTACCGTGCAGAGTAGAGTCGGAGGAGCCCGGCGGTTCTACCCACACCCTAACCTAGCTCGAAGCTAGTGGGTCGCTCGAAAGCCGGTAGAATCCACCCACACCCTGCCTGGCCGGCACAGCATCACAGCCAGCGGGTCACTCAACCGAGTTCTCGCTCAACAAAGTAACACAAGGAACGGCCGTAGTCCTTCACGACTAACCCATATACTTCATATCATACACGCAGGGTATATGGGCAGTCCTGGGAAAACAACTTGAATATCACAACAAAACACTACGAAATAGAACTACGATATTTGTCCACATCGGACTAGCTATTACAATATTGAAAGCATATCCGAGTACGGAGTTTAAGCAACAGCGGAAACAGTAAAGGTGTCCCACAGCGACATGAGAGCCGCTGATTAACAGTTTAACAAAACAGGTTCCCCGAACCAAATAACCAACCAAGGCAGACCAACAAACTAGACATCGTCGAAGAATTCCTCGACCACTGGCTCACCTGCAATGATCTAGGAATGCCCTAGGTGAGTACAAAGTACTCGCAAGACTTAATCGTGCTTGATTAGATGTCCTAAGCATACTAGTATAGCGGGGATTAAACATGATGCGGGAATATAAGTAACGAGATCAAATTACATCAACCACTCTCACATCAAAATATGAATATGTCCTACAATCCAACATTTCCAAAATATCTCTACCAGGGGGGTGTGATGGCAACCTCATGTCACATGTAAGTCTCAATGTACAATATGGGGCACAACGGCCAATATGGGGCACAACGACCAATATGGGGCACAACGGCCAATATGGGGCACAACGGCCAATATGGGGCACAACGGCCAATATGGGGCACAACGGCCAATATGGGGCATGGACAGGGTTCCATCACCACCACACCTCAAATTTTAATCTCTCGGACCGTCACCGGCAGCCGATCCCGAGTGTAGTCAGGGCCCTATCCCTTGGAGGTTGCAAGGCCCCAAGGGACTCGGGTTGCCTCAACCTACACCCCGGCATCGCTGTCGCTAACGTCCACGTGTGACAAGAGTAGTTAACCACATGGAGTCTCCTCAGGGTTGGTATCGCGACGGTCTCACTTCCTTACTTCTGGTCGCAACATGCTCCTTTAATGATACCAACGGTTTATCCATGGGCCACTTTCCCTTCGACTCTCACATCTCACTTAAATGGGTTCAAATATTTAATATCTCAATTGACTTCAACCACAATTTGACATGTCACCAAACAGACCCTAACATGCTAGTTCATAACCAAGATAACCGTATTCATCATACGACGAGATAAGTAGATATTGAATAATAAAAGAGTGCAACAAGCTCTGCTTGCCTTCGTAGAACTGCTCCTGGTCTTGCGTGTAGTCGTGAGCTTGCGGGTCTCCTTCTTCGACGTCTAGTGTAAGAAGATCGAGTATTTGGAATAAGTGCTCACAGAACAACCAGCATGTATGCATGAAGATAATGCAACTAATGAATGGTTAGTGTTGCTGGTGTTAGGTTTTAGTTGGCGAAGAGAACTCGCGTTAGCCTCGTGAACATCTTAGGTTGCCTTATCCTACATGCAAGCTAAGTATCTATCAAGTACGCGTTAAGGTTTTGGAAACTCCCGCCCAAATTGGAGGGTCAGGGTCCCAAACATGTTTAACCTAAAAGTGTTCGAGAACACCGAACTAACGCCGCTGGAATCACTCTATTCGGTGCTACGAGTCTCCAGCTAGGGTTTATCGAGTTAGGGCTTACGGGGCTCGACAAACAAGGGGGTTAACCCTAGTTCCATAACATGCATGTAACTCTACTGCATTTTTAACTATTCCATGTTGTAGGATACCTCATAAGGATTCCAGAAAGGTGCAATTTGTCGAGATCGGAGTTAGGGTCGAAAACCTAGGGTTTATCGACCCTCGACACTAGCTAATCTTCTACCCCAGATTCCAGTGTGTGCATGTGATCGAATTTAACTTTTGATTCAGCCATCTTGTAGAGTTTTTTTATAAGGATTCCAAATATATAAAAATATTCAAATTTGGATAAGTGGTTCAAAAGTTATGGCCATTTCAATTTTATTCAAAATTCTGCCCTCAACTAACCCTAAATGCTAGAGTCACCCGAAACCTACCCCGACCGAGTCCCTGTTCTTACGCGTACCCGAGAAGCCACTCGGAAAATCTGACTCACTTATCCGAGTCAGCAGGAGCGGGACCCATCTGTCATTCGGTCTGGCACTCGGGAGCCAACCAAAACACGCCACGCGTCGGACCCGGCCTCTCTCTCGCTCGCTCTCTCTCCTCTGCTCACTCGGAACCGGCCGGCGGCGAGCTCGTGCGGCGGCGGGGTCACCGGAGGCTCACCGGAGTTGAGCTCCAGTGCCCGGATCTACTCGGGAGGAACGGGTTCACGGCCGGGAGCTCACCTTGGTGCTGATGCGCGCAAGAGATGAACACGGGGAGGTCCAGAGGGGGCTGGCGACGGCGAGGTGCGGAGGAAGGCTTCGGTCGCCGGCGTCGGGGATGTTCCAGACGGGGATCTGCGAAGAGAGGCAGTGGAGAGTGTTAAGGGGGTCGAGGGGGAGCCAGTGGTGGAGAAGATGGAGGAGGAGAGCTACTGGAACTCGCTCGGGAGCTCGACGGAGTAGCTGACCGGAGGCGGAGAAGACGAGGTCGTCAGGGACGATTTGGGCTCAGACCTGGAAAATGACAGGGGGAGGAGTTAAAGGGGAAACAGAGGGAGCTCGGGGGTGGAAGGAATTGACTCGGGGCTCACCGGAGCTCGGGTAATTGCTCGTCGGAGCTGAGGGCAGAGACGGCGGAGGAGGGGAATCGGAGCGCTAGGGTTTGCTGAAAGTGGAAAGGGGAGGCTTAGGGTTTCGGGAAACAGCTGAGGGGGATGAGCTCGGTCGGAGCGGTGGCTTATAAAGGGCGGCGGGGCTTCGGACCGGCGGTCGGACACCGCCCACGCCGGCGAGTAGCCCAGGCGGGACGTGGAAGACGGGTCCCGACAGGCGGGCCCGGGCGCGGGGAGTGAGAGGAGGGAGAGGCTGACCGGTGGACCCGGTTGGCAGTGGGAGAGGGGGCGCGGGCGCGCGCGCGAGGAGAGTGGGCCGGCCCAGTTGGCCTCGGCCGAGTGGGCTGCAGTCGGTTAGGGTTTAGGTTTTTGATTTTTCTTTTATTTATTCCTTGATCACTCCTCTTATCATTTTATGTACAAATATTGCTCCAATTGACTTGAAATTTTTACCAGAGGCTCTAAATATTATTCTTGAGCTACTGTACCAGTTTGAAACAATTTGGAGTTGATTTGAGTAGGGATCCAGTGCAACTCTAGGGTTTTGACCTAATCGGCAATTTGAACTAGAGATAGGTCCTAGGGTTCTCCAAAAATTATGAAATTTGGCAGGGGGCTAGAGTTCACCATTGCATGCCCATTTCTAAAGTTTGAGGCATTTCCAACCATCCTAGCTTATCCATCTACTAAACCCTAGTTTCTCGGACTTTAGGGTTTGTCCTCGGAAATCCAATTCAAGTTATGATTTCATGGGGGTTTTGGAATACTTTTAGGTGGTGAATGTTGGGAAAGTTGGTAAGGGGGATTCACTGGTGGGACCCACTGGACCCACCCCCTTATTAGGGCTTTTATCGAGGTTCGACACTTCAAATAAATTGATTGGTGTTAATTTCCACAAATTGAGTTTTCAAGGATGAGATATGCACATATTCTATAGTTTTAATTACATTGATTGGTGTTTGCAACTACTCCCACCGAGGATGAAATATTTGCGTATTCGACGATACATCAATACATTGTTTCAAAAGTTTACAAGTGTGGGGTGGAGGGGATGCCATGTATGCATGAGATGCAATAAACCTTAATCAAGATTTGGGACTTACAAAAACCCGGAATCGCATATGACTAAAGGAACGAACAGTCGCCAAGGACCGAAGGCATCCGTCGACCGGGTGGCACGGTACCTGCGCCGTACGCCACCACAGCGGAGGGATCCGACACCCGACCCCACCGTGGGTCGAGCCGGCCGGAAGCGACTGGGCTTCCCAGAGCACATACTATTCCATGAGTCCGTGTGAAGGTCTAGAGTCGTTCACGAACGCTACCGTGCAGAGTAGAGTCGGAGGAGCCCGGCGGTTCTTGGCGACTGTTCGTTCCTTTAGTCATATGCGATTCCGGGGCCGTGACAGCCTTTCTCTGCATAAAGATCCCATCTCCCCGCGGTGTCATCACTGTTCGGGGCAATCAGGACTTGTCCCGCAAGATCGACGACGACATCCAGGCGGCCATTCGTTATGTCCACACCATTCATGCCGAAGCCGAGGACGCGAAGATCGCACCAGGGGCTGCCGACCCCCCCGACATCCAGGTGGTGGGTGCCCAAGTCCAAGCCCGATGGCGAGACGCACGCAGCACCACTTTCAGAGGAAAACCCAACCAAGACGATGCTAGTCGGAGCGAACCTTGATGCGCTCCGGTCCGACCATGACCTCTTTGCATGGGAGCACGAAGACCTCCCTGGCGTGCCCAGGGAGATTGTTGAGCACCAGCTATACGTTGAGCCTGACGCACGCCCTGTCAAGCAGAAGCTCCGGAGAATGTGCGTAGAGCGTCAGACCGCGGCCCGAGAGCAAGTCGACAAGCTCTATAAGGTCGGAGTCATCCGCGAAGTCATGTATCCGGATTGGCTCGCCAACCCCCGTCCTCGTCAAGAAGGCCAATGGGAAGTGGCGCATGTGTGTTGACTACACCAACCTCAACCGCGCGTGTCCAAAGGACAACTTTCCGCTCCCGCAGATCGACCAGCTGGTCGATGCCACCTCAGGATGTGAGCTCATGAGTTTCCTGGATGCGTACTCTGGGTACCACCAAGTATGGATGGCCAAAGAAGACGAGGAGAAAACGAGCTTCATCACGCCCTCCGGGACGTTCTGTTACATTCGAATGGCCTTCGGACTAAAAAATGCTGGAGCAACCTTCGCCGCGGCTTGTATACAAGGCCCTCACGCCGCAGATTGGGCGGAACATTTAGGTGTATGTTGATGACAATGTCGTCAAGAGCGTCCTCGCCGGCACCCACACCGCGGACCTGCAAGAGACGTTTGACAACCTCAAAATAGCAAGCATGAAACTCAACCCGGAGAAGTGCGTCTTTGGGGTCCAGGCAGGAAAGCTCCTTGGCTTCCTCGTCTTGGCAAGGGGTATTGAGGCCAACCCAGTGAAAATCTAGGCCGTGCTCGACATGTGGCCACCAAAGAATGTTAAAGAAGTATAGAAGTTGTTGGGGCGGCTCACCGCGTTGGGAAGGTTTGTCTCCCGCTCGGCCGAGAAAGGATTCCCGTTCTTCAAGGCACTGCGGGGATCCTCCGGCTTTGAGTGGACGAGTGAAAGCCAAGCTACTTTTGAGGAGTTGAAGGCATACCTCACCTCACTACCACTGCTGCAGCGCCCCGATCTCGGGGAGGCATTGTTGCTTTACCTTGCGGCCACCCCGATCGCAGTAAGCGCCATACTTTGCAAGGAGAAGGACAAGACCCAACACCCCTCTACTATGTATCCGAGGCACTGCAAGGAGCGAAGGTACGATACACCGAACTGGAGAAGCTCGTGTATGCACTCCTCATGGCGTTGCGGAAGCTGTGACACTACTTCCTCGCCCACTCGATCTGAGTACCGTCGGCTTTCCCAATCGGCGAGATGCTTTGCAACAAGGAAGCTTCTGGGCACGTTGGCAAGTGGTCAACTGAGCTCGCCCCGTTCTCCATTGAATTTATGTCGAGGACAGCGATCTAGTCCCAAGTGTTGGCAGACTTCCTGGCGGAATGGGCTTCTCAGAGCGCCCAGCGCCTCCGAACCCCTCCGACCCATTGTGGACCATCTACATCGATGGCTCGTGGTGCTCGGAAGGCACCGGCGCCGGGGTGATCCTCAAATCCCTAGAGAGCAATGTCACTCCTACAGTGCGCGCCTTGAGTTCAAGACCACCAACAACGGGGCAGAGTACGAGGCAGCACTCCTTGGTCTTCGAAAGGCACATGCATCAGGCGTGCGAAGGATAGTTGTCAAGAGTGACTCACAGCTCATCGCTGGCCACATTGACAAGAGCTACCAAGCCAAAGACCCCGAGATGATCAAGTACTTAGCCCAAGCCCGGGCCATGGAGAAGCACTTCACTGGCATCACTGTTCGCAGCATCCCATATGCCGCGAACGCCGACGTCGACAGCCTCGCAAGAGCCGCCAGCACGAAGACCAAGACCCCCCTAGGGGCTTTTTACGAAGTGATCTTGGAGCCCGCCACGAAAGGGCTCCCAGAGATATGCCTCATTAGCGAGCAAGACTAGAGGGTCCCGATCATGAGTTACCTCTCTGATGAGACGGAGCCCACAGACCCCGTAGAGGCACGAAGGCTCAAGAGTCGAGCCAGGGGCTTCGTCATCCACGACCATGCTCTGTACAAACGCGGGGTATGCGCACTCTACCTTCGATGCACCTCCAAGGAAGAGGGACTCGAGTTGGTCCACGAGATTCACCAGGGGCTGTGTGGATTGCACCTCGCCCCCCGTGCCTTGATTTCAAAGGCGTTCCATTAGGGATTCTATTGGCCCACCGTATTTCGCGACACACAAAGCCTCGTCAAAATGTGCCCTACGTGCCAATAGATGGGGTGAGGCACGAAGCTCCCCGCGAACGAGTTGCAGCCCATTCCACCGTCGTGGCCACTAGCCCATTGGGGCATCAACCTTGTCGGCCCATTCGAGTCAAGGAGCCACGGATTCAAGTTTGTTGTCGTCGCTGTCGATTACTTCTCCAAGTGGATCGAGGCTGAACCCTTGGGCAAGATCACATCGGCAGCCGTGCAGAGGTTCGTTTGGAAGAACCTCATTTGCCGCTTCGGCGTCCCGAGGGAGCTCACCGTTGACAACGGGACTCAGTTCGACGTAGCCCCCTTCCAGAAATTCTGCATCGACCTCGGCATCAATTTATGCTTCGCTGTGGCTAACCCGAAGGCAAACGGCGCCGTCCAGCAAGCCAATGGGATTGTCCTTTCCGGCCTTTGTACACGCCTCTTCAACTTGCCCAAGGGTCTTTGGGCGGACGAGCTCCCTAGCGTCTTATGTCCACCCGCACGGCAGCCAGTCGAGCCACCGGCTTCACACCCTTCAAATTATTATACGGGGACACTACAACAATCATCGATGAAAGCTCCATGAAGTATCTCTCGAAGCACTTTACATCATCCGGCAGGAGGTTGCTCTCAACATCGATCGGTACCAGGCCACCATGGCGAAGGCATACAACAAGACTGTTCGTGCACGACTCATCCACGTCGGTGACCTCGTGCTCAAGAAGAAGGCGAATCCAGAGGCCGACAGCAAGCTGAGCTCGAAGTGGGAAGGACCATACGAGGTGGTTCGTGCCACTCACACGGGAGCGTTCCGCCTGGCAACCCTCGACGGGGTCGAGCTGAAGCACAGCTAGAACGCTGACAATCTCCTCTAGATATGGCTGCTACATCGGTAGTCTTGTATTTTGGGTAGTACAGCTAGGGTAGATACCGCTGCGCCGGTCGCTGCCCCCACTAGTTCGTTTGCTTGGGTTAAGGCCGCCGCGTCAGCCATCGCCACCTTCTGTAATTGGCCTTCGTTCCTTGTTAAGCCTCAATAAAAAACTCAGAACGATGGCATCATGCCCCTTCAAAATAGGTTCCAACATCTCCATCCGGGATAGAGTATCCCTTCCCTCCGGGGTCGCGCGATGATAAACTCCCTGCGATGTCGAGCCATCTCCATCCGGGATAGAGTGTCCCTTCCCTCCGGGGTTGCACGACGATAAGCTCCCTGCGATGTCGAGCCATCTCCATCCGGGATAGAGTGTCCCTTCCATCCGGGGTCACGCGACAGTAAGCTCCCCGCGATGTCGAGCCATCTCCATCTGGGATAGAGTGTCCCTTCCCTCCGGGTCCCTTCCCTCCGGGGTCGTGCGACGATAAGCTCCCCGCGTTGTCGAGCCATCTCCATCTGGGATAGAGCGTCCCTTCCCTCCGGGGTCGTGCGACGATAAGCTCCCCGCGATGTGGAGCCATCTCCATCTGGGATAGAGTGTCCCTTCCCTTTGGGGTTGCGCGACGATAAGCTCCCCGCGATGTCGAGCCATCTCCATCCGGGATAGAGTGTCCCCTCCCTCCGGGGTCGTGCAACGATGAACTCTCTGCGGTGTCGAGCCACCTCAAACGCTAAGTGTTTCTGGATAAGGCGTAAAGCGTGGTACCAAGTACCTAGCAACATATTTATTTTTCAATTACTGCATATCGCAAAGGAACGACTGCTCTCAAGCACGCCATCAAGCGCTAATTATTTTCGGATGGGAGGTGGGGAGGTGGGGCATGACATCATATCCCCACCGATGCCCCCTCCATTATTACAAGATGCATGCATACTTAGTACAATCGATGGAAAAATTGAAACAACCATGAAACTATGATGAGAAAAGCTCAAACTCATTAGGAGTGTTGGGCAAGGCCCGCGAGGAACACCGCGACCTCTGCATCGCTCAAGATGTGCACGTCATCATCGGGCCACTTGGTTTTCATTAACCCGTGCGAAGCACAGCGCTTGGTGGACTTAGGCCTAGTAGGTGCTGTCCCTAGGCGCTCTACGCTCACCTTCCATCGAAGGCCGTCACCCTACATACCAAATAACAAACATTCACAAGGAGCAAGTGCAAAGTTCGGTAAATCTTTTGGATTTTCATTAATAACTAACAAGTTACATGTGAGCCTGTTGTTGAATCTGGCAGCTACCCCGGCCATGGTGAGCACCGTCTTGGCCAAAGAAGAAAACACAATCCAGCACCCGGTATACTATGTTTCAGAAGCACTTCAAGGTGCCAGGGCGCGGTATACCGAGCTAGAGAAGCGCGCATATGTGTTGCTGATGGCGTCCCGCAAACTACAGCACTACTTCCTCGCTCACTCTATTCGAGTGCCATCCTTCTTCCCTCTCGGAGAGATGCTCCGCAACAAAGAGGCCTCCGGACGCATCGGGAAAGTGGGCGACCGAGCTTGCCCCATTCGTCATCAACTTTCTCCCCCAGACGGTGATCAAGTCACAGGTGCTGGCAGATTTTGTGGCAGTATGGGTTCCGACGCCATCATCCAAGATTATGCTGACTTGCTGTGGACGATATACGTGGATGGCTCTTGGTGCTCCGATGGTACAGGCGCAGGTGCTGTCCTGGAATTGCCCGAGGGGTCACGCACCTTGTACTCCGCACGTCTCGAGTTTAAGGCCACTAACAATATCGCCAAGTACGAGCCTTGGGGGCACGGAGGGTGATGGTCAAGAGCGACTCCCAGCTCATAGCCGGACATGTTGACAAGAGTTATCAGGCCAAGGACCCCGAGATGATCAAGTACCTCGCCCTAGCGCAGGCCACCGAGAAACACTTCGTCGGCATCACCGTGCGCGGCATCCCGCGCTCGGAGAATGCCGACGCTGACGGTCTAGCGCACGCCGCAAGCACGTGAGCGGAGGTCCCGTCGGGCGCCTTTTACGAGGTCATCACGGTGCCAGCAAGAAAGGACCTCCCGGAGGTGCACCACGTTGAAGAGCAAGACTGGAGAATGCCAATCCTCTGCTACCTCACAGATGAAACAGAGCCCGACGACCCCGTCGAGGCACGAAGACTGAAGAGCCAGGCCAGGGTCTTCATTATTCACCAAGAAGCCCTTTACAAGTGTGGGGTGTGTGCACCATACCTTCGTGCGTCTCCAAGGAAGAAGAAGCTGATTTTGTGCGAGAAATCCACCAGGGGCTGTGCGGCTCCCTCGCGCCGCGTGCCCTAGTGTCCAAGGACTTTCGCCAAGGCTTCTATTGGCCAACCGCCCTTCGTGACGCACAAGGCCTTGTCAAGACATGCCCGGCATGCCAGTGGATGGGTCGGGGAACAAATCTCCCTGCCCACAACTTGCAACCGATTCCCTCCTCGTGGCCACTCGCGCGTTGGGGGGTCGACCTTGTCGGCCCGTTCAAGGTCAAAAGTCATGGCTGCAAATTTGTGGTTGTTGCGGTCGATTATTTCTCCAAGTGGATCGAGGCTGAACTATTAGCCAGCATAACATCGCTCGCTGTTCAAAACTTTGTTTGGAAGAACCTTATCTACCGCTTCAGAGTGCCGCGCGAGCTGACTATCGACAATGGCACTCAGTTCGACGTGGGCCCCGTTCCGTAAGTTCTACAATGGCCTTGGCATTAACTTGTGCTTCGCGTCAGTCGCCAATCCGAAGGCGAACGGCGCGGTGGAACATGCCAATTGTATCATGCTATCCGGCCTTCACACACGCCTCTTCGACATACCCAAGGGTGGTTGGGCAGATGAGCTCCCCAGCATGCTGTGGTCCACCCGATCAATGGCAAGCCGTGCAACTGGCTTCACTCCCTTTAAGCTCCTCTTTGGGGAGGAAGCAGTAACCCCAGAAGAAGTCAGGCTAGGGTCACTCCGCACTACCTCATCACTAGACGATGAAGCCCGTCAAGCATCGCTGGATGGTCTTGACGCCGTGAGGCAAGAAGCCGTATTCAACATTGAACGATATCAAGCCTTGATAGCGAAGGCTTACAACAAGAACGTTCGGGCGTGGCCCATCCAAGTGGGTGACCTTGTGCTTAAGAAGAAGGCCAACCCTGAGGCTGATGGCAAGCTAAACTCAAAGTGGGAGGGACCATACTAAGTTATCTACGTCACGCGCCCATCGTCATTCCGTTTAAAAACCCTCGATGGAGCAGAGTTGAAGCATAGCTGGAACGCCGACAACCTCCGTAAGTACTACGTGTAGCTCACATGTGGAAGCATCGTCATGGGACACCAAGTCGGCCCCGGCACTTTTCCTGTAGCCCTCATATATTTTATTTCTAGTTTTAGTAGCAAGTTGCTGCGCCGGCTAGTACCATCTTTTGTAAAGGGCTTCGCCCTAGGCTGCTGCGACTGCCTCTATCACAACTATGTAATGGGCCTGCGAGCCGCGGTGTTGTCTACATAAACAAAGAATAGCAGCCGGCCTGTGGTCGGCCCAACGAGGATGATAACGATTATCCCTCCATTGTGAGGAGGCATGGTAACACTCCACCGTGGTGTAGAACATGCTCCGATGCGGGGTAGAGGGTCCCCTCACCACCACGTGAGCAACGTCTCCGTCGTCGTGTCGGGACAACTTTGTCTCCCCCGTGACATAGAGCACACTCCACCGCGGCGTAGAGAATCCCCTCACCGCCACGTGAGCAATGCCTCGGTCGCCGTGTCAGGATTACATTGGCTCCACCGTGGTGTAGAACATGCTACGACGCGGGGTAGAGGGTCCTCTCACCGCCACGTGAGCAACATCTCCGTCGCCCTGTCGGGACAACTTTGTCTCCCCCGTGACGTAGAGCACGCTCCACCGTGGCGTAGAGAATCCTCTCACCGCCACATGAGCAATGCCTCCATCGCCATGTCGGGATTACATTGGCTCCACCGTGGTGTAGAACACGCTCCGATGCGGGGTAGAGGTTCCCCTCACCGCCATGTGAGCAACGTCTCCGTCGCCGTGTCGGGACAACTTTGTCTCCCCCGTGACGTAGAGCACGCTCCACCGCGGCATAGAGAATCCCCTCACTGCCATGTGAGCAATGCCTCTGTCGCCATGTCATTATTACATTGGCTCCACCATGGTGTAGAACACGCTCCGACGCGCGGTAGAGGTTCCCCTCACCGCCACGTGAGCAACGCCTCCATCGCCGTGTCGGGATTACATTGGCTCCATCGTGGTGTAGAACACGCTTCGATGCGGGGTAGATGTTCCCCTCACCGCCACGTGAGCAACGTCTCCATCGCCGTGTCGGGACAACTTTGTCTCGCCCGTGACGTAGAGCACGCTCCACCGCGGCGTAGAGAATCCCCTCACCGCCACGTGAGCAACACCTCCGTCGCCGTGTCAAGATTACATTGGCTCCACCGTGGTGTAGAACACGCTATGACGTGGGGTAGAGGTTCCCCTCACCGCCACGTGAGCAACGTCTCCGTCGCCGTGTCGGGACAACTTTGTGTCCCCCATGAAGTAGAGCACGCTCCACCGTGGCATAGAGAATCCCCTCACCGCCACGTGAGCAACATCTCCGTCGCTGTGTCAGGATTACATGGGCTCCACCGCGACGTAGAGAGTCCCCTCACTGCCACGTGAGTTTTGGGGCCACGCCCTCAGAACGATATGACCACCCTCGACAAACGTCTCGGACGGTAGTTTCTGTGGTTGGGGGATAAATACTCGTCACAACGAATCCAGGTACAATGTACACTCAATGCACCGACAATAACATAAAAAATCCACACAAGTCACTATACATCTCTCTCGACAAACGACGTAATCTCCTCACTTGTCAAAAAAGTATGTTGTATCGCGCCATTCGGCCTTTGTCAAACCGCAAACGAGCAATGCTTGTACGACACCCGTACTAGGGGCTGAGTGCCGTACCGCCTAACCACGACCTTTCATCTCAAAGCAACAACTTGTAAACAATGCAAAAAGAAGAAATGATCACTAGAGGCAAAGCACAACTGCACCAATTTTCTGACTTTTCATTAACCAACAGGGTTACATGAGGGCTACAAAAGAAAGCTCTGACCTTATTAAACCTACCAAAAGAAGCTCCCAAAATGCCTAAAGTGCAAGGGGCTCACGTCGACGCTGTGACGGCCCAGCCTGTGGGCTAGGACGAGCTAAAAGTATCATCTAAAAACTACGACATGGAAGTAAACCTAGAAGCAAAATAAGACATCCTGGCGCATGAACTTAAGCAAAAGACCTAGGAGCAAGTAACAGATCTCACACTTGAAAAGGCTGGTCGGATCCCCCAGAAGGTCTGTCAAACGCGGTAGCAGAAGACCCTCTGTCGAGACGGGCCCTCCGTATCCCATGAAGGTACTTCTCGCCGTGCTTCTTCCACACACCTGAAAGGAAGGCCTCTGCATCAGACCTCAGGGGAGCCTGGGCCCGCTGGATGTCAGCCCAGCTTGGTATCTCATAGCCCTCTATCCAAAATCTGCCCACAGGGTCGCAGCCAGCCAAGCGAAGGCAAGCGAGAGACAGCTCAAAGGAGGCTCGAGCACAGTCCTGCCCGTGGTCTATCACTGCCTCACGCACGGCAGTGCAAACAGCTGCCGTCCACTGGAACTGGCCGGCAACCTTGTCCTCGTCAGCACCAGTGTGAAAGTCGAGCTCAACACTGAGCACCCCTCCAAGCTCCCGAGCAGCGGCACTCACCGCGGCTGCTAGGGTGGCTAGCTCCCCCTGCCGAGTCTGGGCGGCGTGGAGAGTAGTGCGAAGCTGGGAGATCATCTCCTCGTGCTGACCCAACCTCTCCTTGGCCAAGGCAGCCTCCGCCTGGGCCTCCAAAACCTTTTTCTTCTCCTGTGAGATCACCTCCTCGTGCTGACTCAACCTCTCCTTGGCCAAGGCGGCCTCCGCCTGGGCCTCCGAAACCTTTTTCTTCTCCTCACGGAAGTGAGCCCGCTGGGACTCAGCCAGATCGTCGTGCACCTCCCACGCTTGCTCTGCTGCAAGGTAAGCCTGTGAGGAGAAAACATAGTAAAGGCACGACTGCGAGAATCACGTCACCAAAACCTCATATAAGTAAAACACTAACCGTACCTTGAGCATGGTAGACTTAGAAGTAGCACAGATCTGTTGCAAGGACAAACCCTCGAATGCCGTGTCAAGGTCGGCCATGGAAAGCTACGCGGTGGCATCCTGGTAAAAGCCCACCTCAGCCTCAGAGTCAATGAAGTGAGCCGGAAGCAACCTACCAGCAACTGAGAAAGGGTGCGGCCCACTGGCCTTACCCTCCTCAACACCATTGTCAGCAAAGGTCGCTGAAGTCGGTGCTGGGTGGCACCTGGGAGACAACGGGGCCACTGCCTCAGGGCTCGCCATGGGAGCTATCGTAGGAGAGCACGAAGCGGCCTCGTCATCCCCAGCAACCTGTAGGTCAAACTCACTCGAAGACGACAACAAGTCAAGCAACCTCGTCGGCCCAAGGTCGCGCTACGCTAGCGAGTCTGCCTCAGTGAACATGTCGATGTCATCCTCGTAGTCCCGCGAGCGTGACTTGATATCCCGCACGAACGACGCCGTCATCGGGCCCTTCCTAGCCCCGGGGTGACGCCACAGCGTCTCCGGGGTGGGGCTGGAAGAAACATCCCCGGACGCTCCACACGCTCGAATCGTTCGCTCTGGCAAAGGCGGAGAAGGTGAATGGCTCTGCTTGCTCACGGTAAGGGTCTTAGCAACCATAGGGAACGACCGGGCAGGCACCCGCCACACGATCCTCGCAAACCTGATTGCGTCGAGCCCCTTGATCAATCGGCTCGCTTCCTTGGCCTCCACAAGAGTGAAGTGGCCCAACACTTTGTAAGCACACAGCTCTCCGTCCTCCAGTGTGGAGCCTGCAACATGAAAGCATACAAGGGTCAGTAAGAGCCAAGGTCAACACAAATAACCTGCGGGTAAAAGTAAGAGGCACTCACACGTCGTGGGCGCGTACCCGGGACACCTAGGGAGCGGGACAAGCTCGGCGGGGCCAAAGTCAGAGTCCAACCCTGAGCAAGCAGAGCAATGCCTAGCAAATAGTACTCCTCCACCAAGTCGCGTACGCTCAGCTCGCGAGCCATGTGTCGAAGCATGGTCACACCCTTGTCGTCCCTCCTGCCAAGGCAAGCTTGCCCAAAGAACGGTGCCGCCACCCCACTCAGTTGCTGCAAGGAGGGATCGTGGTAGTAAAACCATGCCCTCTGCCAGTCCGTCCAAACCTTCTTTAGGGGAAACGTAGGGTAGTCCCCGACGCAGTGCCCGCGACGTCGGCCAAAGCTGACCATCCCGTAGACCGAAAGAAGATCCCGGTGCTCCCAAACCTGCAGTGTTGCCTCTGTTGGCACGTACATCCAAGCAAAGAGCACGGGCGAGCTCACCATCTCCATGCTTTGGGCTGCCCACTCGAAAGTAGCAATCAGGACGAAAGCCGAAGGGTGGAAATCTAACAGCGTCACTCGAAAAAACTGCAGTATCCCTCGTAAGAGGTCAGACAGCGGGAGGCACAGCCCGGCGTCGAACTGGGCGGTGAAGACGATGACCCACCCCTGGCAAGGCAAGCCCCTCACATCAAAATGACCGAGGGGCTCCGGGCCCGTAACGTGGCCAGGGTCGGGAATCTTGCCCGCCTCGGCAAGCCGTCAGAAGAGCCTCGTATCCGTAGAAGAGTGGCCGAGGTAGCCGGTGTGCGTCACCGGGGCCGTTGTCTTGCCCCGCGCCCCGGCCCTGCACGGTTGGAAGGCGACACTTTCCTTGATGACATCAATCCTGACAACTAGCACAAGCGCATGAATAACAGTTTGTCAAATAACAACAGCAAAGCAAAGGACATGGGAAGTACAACACAAAAAATTATAAGAAGACAGATGCATCGTCTCTCAACCAAAAATCTGTGGACCTTGTCGACGCGGTCACGGCGTCGCGGCAGCACGCCCGACGCGGCTCCAAGAGCGTGCCCACCTCGATTTTGGGGGTGCTCATGAGAGCTGGTGGAGACGGCGTGTCCGGCGAGACTCCTTGAATCTACGAAGTCTGCGGACCCCGTCGACGCGGTCGCGGCGTCACGGTAGCACGCCCGACGCAGCTAACGCCCGCCCCGAGTTTTGGGGTGTTCGGGAGAGCTGGTGGAAACGGTGCATCCGACGAGGCTCCTCATCTCTCAACCGAAGTCTGCGGACCCCGTTGACGTGGTCGTGGCGTCACGGTAGCATGCCTGACGTGGCTCCAAGAGCATAACCGCCCCGAGTTTGGGGGTGTTCGGGAGAGCTGGTGGAGACGGCGCGTCCGGCGAGGCTCCTTGAATCTACCAAGTCTACGGACCCTGTCGACGCGGTCACGGCGTCGCGGCAGCACGCCCGACACGGCTCCAAGAGCGCACCCGCCCCGAGTTTGGGGGTGTTCGGGAGAGTTGGTGGAGACGGCGCATCCGGCGAGGCTCCTCGAATCTACCAAGTCTGCGGACCCCGTCGACACGGTCGTAGTGTTGCGGCAGCACGCCCGGCGTGGCTCCAAAAGCGCGCCCGCCCCGAGTTTGGGGGTGTTCGGGAGAGCTGGTGGAGACGGCGCGTCCGGGGAGGCTCCTTGAATCTACCAAGTCTGCAGACCCCGTCGACGCGGTCGCGGCGTCGCGGCATCATGCCTGACGTGGCTCCAAGAGCATGCCCGCCCCGAGTTTGGGGGTGTTCGGGAGAGCTGGTGGAGACGGCGCGTCCGGCGAGGCTCCTCGAATCTACCAAGTCTGCGGACCCCGTCGACGCGGTCGCCGCGTCGCGGCAGCGCACCCGACGTGGCTCCAATAGCGCGCCCACCCTGAGTTTGGGGGTGTTCGGGGGAGCTAATGGAGACAGCGTGTCCAGCGAGGCTCCTTGAATGTGCCCACGATTGCTCAAGGGGTCGTATATCTATGCGCCCAAATGCGTCACAACGTAACAAAAATAAATAGCAGACGGTATTTTCGTGCAAAGGATATGTGGCGTCGGTCCATACGAACTAAACGCACGGCGATCAATGTTTAAAAATACGGTGGTTGTTCTCTCTACTCATTCGCCACCACAACACAAACGATGTTCATACGCGGGACCTACAATCGTCGTACCTGTGCCTCGTCTACCTCGCATAGCAGTTTTGCATAACCAAAAATAACAAGTCCGCAATACAATCCATGTTAAACACCCACATACATCTCACACATCACACATGCATCGCATGCCTCAAGGTGCGGCGGGTGAGGAAATTGTGGCGACAAGCCAAATCGTTACCCTTGGAGTGCGGCGCTTGGCTAAAACTGTGTAAGGGACGTGCGGCCCGGCGTAGGTCTCCAGCAGTTCAGCAGCGATAGCGAACAGCTGGCCGGCACTAGGACCCGCTGCGGGGGAGATGTCAGCAACGACGCAGTCTTCAACTGTGGGGCTTCCACACCAATTGATCTCAGCAACAACCTATATAGAAGCAACCGAACAAAGCTCGAATCAGAAGGTTACACCAAAACCTGTGCATGTGTGGAATTACCTATATGAGACACTGAGCAACTCGTACAGATATGCCCATCAAATATATGAACCCATCTTGTCTGCAAGAACATAAACATGTTGCACATATATGTACTAGCATGAACAAACTTGCTCCCATCTATATCTAAACATCGAACCAAATTGCCAGACTTCCGCAGTCGATGCTACGACAACTTGAAACCAGAGCCCCGCTATTTTCATTATCATATACTATTGCAGCTTTAGATCCAGCAACTTGCACATTTTTCACCTTCCCATCAAATGTGCAGCCACCTCTCATAATCAATGCAAATGGAGACGGTGTACTCTTGACTGCTTTATTTGTTAATACACTACAAGCATTCAAAAGTTTAGCGGTATAAACTACGCCATTAACACCTGACTCCTTTACTCCCGGAGCTGCCAGCGTAGGTAAATGGCCCACTTACAGTGGGAGAAGGAGGCGGAGGCGGCAGTTCACTGGCTGCGCACGGCACGTGAAGAGGCTGGCGGTGCACGAGGCCTGGGGCCGGTGTGGTGCTGGAGGACCGGTGCTGCGGTGGCGGCGGCCATGAGGGAGCCGGCCGGCAGTGGCGGCGGTTATGGGAGAGGCGGCCGGCCCGGCCAGGTGAGCTCGGCAGGGGAGAAGCGGGAGGCACCGGTGACGAGCTCGGGCCGAGCCGACCTCAGCCGGTGGTGGGCTCAGGAGGACAGGTGGCCGGCGGCCGTCGGAGGAGCCCTAGGAGCGGCAATAGGACCGGCAGCCGGCGGAGGAGCTCCAGGAGCAGCGACGTGGCCGGCGGCCGGTGGAGGCGCCCCGGGAGTGGCGGCGTAGCTGCGGCCGACGGAGGAGCCCCGGGAGCGGCGGCCTGGTGCGGGTGGCCGGCGGAGGGACCCCAGGAGGCTCGGCGTGGCGCGGGTGGTTGGCGTCGGGGCCCGGCATGGCGTGGTCAGCCGGCGGAGGGACAGCGGGAGCAGCGGCGTGGTAGAGGCAGACGGCGGAACGGCGGCGAGCGACGGCGCTGCGGGAAGGCGGCGAGCGGCGGCGCGGGGGAAGCGGCAAGGCGGCCGGCGGCGTTGGGAAGCCGGTGGACAGTGCTGGCGGCGTTGGAGGTGCGGCATAGGCAGCCGCCGGCATTGGGGGAAGCAACAGGGTGGCCGGCGGCTTGTGGCGCGTGGGGGAGGCGAGCAAGAGTAGGCAGCGGAGGGTGGGGTAGGCGAATGGTGGCGGTGGCGGTGGGGGTATATCAACCCCACCCCCCGCCGAACCGACTAAGGTTAGATGGGCCTCGGCCCAGTAGGGTTAGGGAGGGTTTTCGGTGGAGAAAAGAAGAAAAGGAGAAAAAGAAAAGAAGAAAAGGAGAAGAAGAAAAAGAGGAAAGAAAAGGGGAGGGGGAAGTCGTCGGTCCGGCCTGTGCGCCAACCCCTCGGAATTGGTGCGCCAGCTCGGACAGGCATTACTCGACCGCCCAAACCGGCAAGGGGCTACTGTTGGGGGAAGGGTCCCCGCGTTACCCCGAACTGATGGGCTTCGCTCTAACAACATTAAGATCCCATTCCCGACGTTGACCTGTGTCACCCCGCATCAACAAACTCAGTTGGCATCGCCGACGGTGTCGGGACCGCGCTCCGTCCTGGCGGACGTCGAGGCCATATTTTGCCTCATCGCCAAGGACAGCACGTCGTCTTGGTAACGAGTATTAGGATATTACAGTATTTGAATATTTGTATATTCCATAAAGATTCTTATAAAAAGACCAAAATGTCCTTGAGGGTGTGTTGTCGCCCGAGGGGCATAATTGTAATCTCTCACATCCCTCCCTCAACTCCTATAAATAGGACTGGGGGGAGAGAGAGGGGATCCAGATTTCTGAGATGTAAAACCATAAACTCTGAAATATATACGAGAATTTTCACTTCGCCTCAACACGAGAGTTTTCACTTTCCTTCTGCAGCGTCGAGAGTTCCACGTTTCGCCTCATCGGACGCTCCCGCGCATTCCTCCTCGACGGACACTATACTTGCTCATACTCCTCTGGTACTCTCAGAGGTCGACGTAACCGATCGGGGGTGCCTAAAGTATACTGCCTAGTCCTGTAGCTACGACAGATCCCAACATCAGATTTAGCTTCAAACTTAGAGAGGTGTTTGCCTTTTCTAAGAATGTAGCACTTACAACCAAAAACCCTAAAGTATGAGACCGTTGGCTTGGAGTTGGTGAGTAGCTCATAAGGATTCTTTTTAAGTAGTGGATGTAGATATAGCCTATTGATGGAGTGGTAGGCAATGTTGACAGCTTCAACTCAAAATCTTGGTGAAGTATTGTACTCATTGAGTAGTGTCCTTGCCATCTCTATCAATGTTCTGTTCTTCCTTTCCACTACTCCATTCTGCTGTGGAGCATATGGACTTGAGAACTCATGCTTGATTTCATACTTGTCCAGAAATGTCTCCACCTTGGAATTCTTGAATTCACTCCCATTATTACTTTTGACTTTAACTAGATTCATCTTCCACTCATTTTGCACTCTGACTATGAGATGCTTGAATTTTTTGTAGACCTGTGTCTTCTCCTTCAAAAAGAACACCCAAGTATAGTGAGAAAAATCATCTACAATAACACAGCCATATTTGTTACTTTCCAAGCTATCATATGTTGCAGGACCAAAGAGGTCAATGTGTATGAGCTCAAAAGGAGTGGTGGTGGTCATGATGGTTTTGGGATGGTGAGCAGCTCCAACTTGATTGCCAGCTTGACACGAACTGCAAGGCTTATCCTTCTCAAACTTCACCTTCTCTTGGCCAATGACATAGTCGTTCTTGCTCAGCTTGTTGAGAAGCTTCATGCTCACATGTCCTAGCCACCTGTGCCACAGCCAACCGACACTGGTCTTGGCCATGAGACACCATGGAGCTGCTGCAGGCTGTTTACTGAAATTAACAATGTACAATTTTCCAGACGTGCATCATTTGAACACTTGTGAATCATCAGATAGTTTAGAGGCTATAACCTCATCAGGATAGAAAGTGACTTTCATACTTGTGTCACACAGCTGTGACACAGACATTTGACTATAGCCTATCTGATCCACAAGCATAATATTTGATAAGGAGTGATGTTCAGATATAGCAATTTTACCAATGCCATTTACCTTTCCCTTGGAGTTGTTTGCATAGATCACATATTTACTGGGCAGATTCTCATTGGTGATCTCTACAAACTCCTCTCTGCCTCCAATCATATGTTGTGTACATCCATTGTCCACAACCCAATCAGTTCCACTAGAGATAGTGTCCTGCAAGTTTAGTTATGAAACTTAGGGATCCAAACTAGTTTGGTTCCCTTAGTAACTTTATCATAAGCAGACAACAGTAATAGGATTAGCAAGTTTGTTCCTAGAGTTCATAGCCTTAGCTATGGATGATATAATATGAATCCTCTTTGGCTGATTATCACCTGCAACCTTAGGCATAAGAGTTAGTGAACTATGCAAGCTACCTGTGACACCACGTTCTTCAGCTGCACGATCTTTCCCCAAGTAAGCTTTAGATCTACCGTGCCAGCACCAAGAACACGCACATGCGACCCATTCCCCATCAATACGGAAGAAGCTCAGTTGGTCTGATAAGAAGAAAACATGGAAACATCATCACACACCTGAACATTAGCGCCGCTGTTAAACTACCAATCAGTGGGGTGACAAACCGAAAGAACAGTAAAGGATTTACCATACCCTGATGGTTCTGCATTGTTCTCCTCGCATATGGTCACATTGACAGTCTCGGGCTGTCCTTGCTGTTGTTTCTTGCTTTTACGCTGAGGACATTTCTTTGCCCAATGGGTGTCCTCACCGCACACGAAGCAAGCACCCTTTGGTCTTTCCTTTTCCTTCTTTTTCTTGAAGTTGGTCGTCTAAACAGCCTTGCGCTTTCCCCTGAACTTACCATGTCCAGACTTGTGTACCATATTGGCATTGGAATGACCCTCGCCACCCTTTAAGTGCACATCCTTCGCCCGAACTTTCTCTTCCACATCAAGGGACGCAATTAGATCCTCTATGGAAATATTTTGCCTCTTGTATTTCAGAGATGTGGTAAAGTTTCTCCACGAGGGAGGTAACTTGGCAATTATGCCCCCGCCAGAAACTTGTCAGGTTATTGGCACTTAAGGTGTTCGAGTTCCTTCACCCTGAACTATATTTCATGAGCCTGCTCTACCACAAAACGGTTTTCGAACATTCTATACTCGTGGTACTGCTTAATGGAATAAAGCTCACTGCCAGCATTAGAGGCACCAAATTTGCTCTCAAGTGCATCCCACAGCTCCTTCGTGTTCTTCATGTGCATGTACACATCGAAGAGACTGTCAGAGAGCATACTCAGAACACAGCCTATGAACACAGTGGTGACATCGGCAAACTCTTTCTCCTTCTCAGCTGATGCGAATTTGTCTGGTTTCCCTTTAGAAACCCAGAACACATTCATAGCCGTGAGCCAAAGTGTTACCCTCGTCTGCCACCTCTTAAAGTTCGCTCCCATGAATTTTTCAGATTTAATAGCATCGGCAAAACCAGAGACTTTCATCATATTCATTAAATGTCTATAAGGTTTTTGGAATGTTGGACAATTAGGCAATATAATGAAACTAATCCAAAAACCTAACATGACTAGAGACAGAGAATTAAATCTAGACATTATCAATAGCACAGGAAGTACATCACAGCACATGTCTAGATCACAGACTAATACTAGAGCAGCGAGCAACGTCATCATCAATTCCATCTACGGAAACAGGGTATTACCAGAGATGTGAAGAAGCGACGCAGCCAAACTTGCCATAGCGAAGAGGTCGATGCAGCGCGACTTGATGCAGGGAGGAAGTTGATGCCGAGAAGAGGTCGATGCAGTGCAGCAAATCGAACAGCAGCGAGCAGTCGCGAAGGCGCTTCCCAAAAACCTTATTCGCTCTCTCCCGTACAGGATCTCAAGAGCGGAGGGTTCCGGAGACCTGCTCTCCCGTCCCTTGGTGCACGCCGAGGAACGAGATGGAGAAGACTTCGGGGCGGTGCAGTGCGTTTGAAAAAGTAGAGAACAAATTAATGGCTTGTTTTTCGTCTGGAAGAGCGAAAACTTCTTATAGACGAGCCGCCACAGTTCTGGATCCGATTTTGACGCGATTACGGTGCACGTTCCGAACACGATCTGAACTCGGTTACGGTGCACGATCCAAACTCGGTTAGGATCCTTATCCAAAATAAGGTGGTCTCCTTTCACTTCCACTAGCAATATAGGACTAAAACCACTAGCGCTTGCCATGCATGAGTGGGCTTTTAGAATTTATCTAGAAATTAAATACAGAACTAGTTTGGACCTAACCCATTAATTCTAACACCTTTAACCTTTGCTGACGAATTAATCGAATAAACATCTTTATCTCTTTGACTTGAAGAAATTGACTAGTGTCCAGAGACTCAAAATCCAGGGTGCGTATATATGCGCCAGACGTACCAAAATGTGTGGAAATAATCTGGATGGAAAATTCACACCAGGAAAGACAACTTTATAAACTGGGAGTTTTTTTTGAAATATTAATTTTTTATTCAGAAATTTCAAAAAAAATGGCACTTTTGAAAATATTGCAAAATTAGGGTCCAATCGCCACTGCTGCTGGTGATTAGGCATAAATCGCCACGGCTGCTGGCGATAGCAGCTTATCGCCATGCCGTTCGCCGATTCAAAATTGAATCGGGCCGGCCCATGGCGATCAGATAGAAATCGCCACAGGCCATGGCGATTTCTCATAATCGCCACAGGCCATGGTGATTTCCCCTAATCGCCACGGGTCATGGCGATTTCTGCTCATTTCTCTCAATTTTTGTAGCCTTTTTTATAGACTGATTTCTCTCGATTTCATAGCCCTTTTTCATTCGCGTCCTCTCCTGGATCTATTCCAGCTGCGTCCACGTCCTCTGCCTCCAGCATATGCCTCTTATCACACCAGTTCTTTTTGCGATTGCCCCCTCGTCGGCCGACCAGCCAGGACGATATATTATTGAATCGCCAGATGCCATGGCGATAACTGATTTGTCAGTAATCGCAAGACACACGCCATGGCGATTTGTCAGTTCATTTTGCAGTTGGCCCCTCGTGGACCGACGAACGAGAACGATGTATTATGGAATCGCCAGATGCCATGGCGATTACTGATTGCGACATGGTGATTGTCAGTAATCGCCACGACTAGTAGCGATTAGTCCTAGTCGCAAGGACCTCCGCACCCCTTCTTCTATTTAACCAGGTGAGCAGACGCTCCTAGCATGTAGTTCTTTGAGTTGTTCCGAAAAATTTGAGAGCAGAAGAAGAAGTAGTTCACGAATGGACAGCGACGATAGAGGTAAGTCTTCCAATATATTTCCTCCTCATATACGTTGAAACATTAGATCTACAATGTCAGTTTTGTGGAATAATAATTTTTTGTGTAAATTAGTAGATGCCAGTGATGTTGTTTGGAACCCGAGAATGGACTACGAACTTCTTACTGGTGCGGAATTGATGAGGTGGAGGTGTCAAATTATGCGTTCGCAGATCTTTGAGGACGTTCATACGCGTGCTCTTGCAGATGTGTTAGTGAGAAAGGGTTTCCCTAGATTTACGTCCAAGCAGGTGTGCAAGCGGTTGAAAGAGTTCCAGAAGATGTGGGAGAGGGTGGAGGAGCTTAAAAAACTACCTGGGGCAAAGTACACAAAAGGCTTTTTCTGCGAAGGAACGATAAGTATCCCGCAATCTCAGTACAATAAGCACATAAGGGTTAGTACAATTTATTTGTTCTTAGTTGTAACCATTTGATGCACCATTTTTGTTAGATACATCATATTCTCGGTGTGTAGGCACATCCGGAGGATATAGGGTTGCTGAACTGTGAGATCCCAAATTTCGGCCATGTGGACCAATATTGGAGAGACCCATTTGCTAATAGAAGACACTTAATGAAGACAACATTTGAAGAAGAGGAACGCAAACATGCTGGGCGCACATCTACAAAAGATGTTCGATCATCAAAGGATAAAGGCGCATGCAGTTCATCGAAAAAGGGGTTAAACGAGTGCTCGTCGAGTGACGAGGACTTCTCGAAGCTGTTTTGCTTCAAAGCCCCTGCTCAAGGGATGAAGGCGGCAGCAAACGATAGCGAAGATGATTTCATGTAGTCATATTAGATGTGGTAGCGAATAATTGCTTGTTGTACCGATGATGCGTGTACGCAACTATTAATGTGGCAGTGTAACGTGGCTCTGTAACCTATGCTTATGTAATCGGATTTAGATGTCATGGAGCGTAAGGAGATGGTGAATGATCCGGCTACCGTCGAAACGTGCAACAATGAGAACGAACTAAGAATGCTCCATCGAGAACTAACACACACGTCAAGTGTACTAATTCATAATGCTGTTACAATAAAACGTACTGAAAGAAATGCGTAATTCAAATGCCTCGTCGTCCCCTCTTCCTCCTGATCAGCGAAGGTGAGTACCTCGGCCTAGCCTGTCCCGCTCCCGCTCTAGGCTGCCTGCCCATGTCAAGTATCGGGTCAGCCTCGTCGGGGTCCTGCGTATCCTGCGTGGGCAACGGTGGCTGAGTGGGAACCAACTCGTCCGTCACGTCTTGTACGGTGAAGCCATGAGTGTCGGGGCTGTCGACGAGGTACTCAAGCGGACTAGATGGCAGGTGAGGCGGCGTCACATCTGTATATGACCCGAATTAGTGAGCACGACAATATAAGGGAAAAAGGCTTGTACGAGTCGAGAATTATTTTACCGTGCGGAGTCATGAAGCGTGGGCCCGCACTCTGCTGCCATGCAGAACCTCCCGCCTCTGTGGGCCCCGGCGGCTGAGAGCCACCAGGCTGACGGTCCGTCGCCCGTGCAGGACGCGGTGGTCTCTGTGCTCCCCGGCTAGTGCTCACGCCGGCAACGATACAAACGGTATTGTGTCCATCTTTGTCTTCGCTGCCGCACATAGCACGTGAGAGCAAGGTTTGTGCAGAAGCTTCGGCTTGTTGCACGTACACGTAGCAGAGATATTCGGTTGGACTTGGAAAGTAAACTCATGAGTAATCTCCTGGGTGGAAACCCCAAATCCACTCTTCTGCTTCAAACATACCTCGAACCTACGTTGCACATTACCCGTGCGTCTGGCCTTGTGCATTTGCCCCTTCTTGGCTTTCTCCTCAATGTACAACATAGTCTTCGCACAATACGGTGTATCACCGAATTTTTCCATATGCAGTACAGCCTTTGCACGCCTCTCCTGAAAGTACTTCATTGTGCCGTGAAGCGAACCCTCCACGATGGCCACCAGCGGCAAACCGCGTACCCCCCTGAGAACGAAATTGTAAACCTCAGCAAGATTGCTAGTCATGATCCCGTACCTAGCGCCGTCTGTGTCATGGAGGAGGGACCACTGCTCAAGTGGCTCCTTACTTATCCAATCCGAGAAGCACTTCACCTTGTTCGAAGCCTTCCTCCTAGTGTTTGGATCCTCAACTCCCGGAAGGTCACAAAGCCTGTGTGTTACATCCGCAGGGTTACGTTCTCTAACCTCCTTCGTCGTGAACTCGTCGAGTCTGCTCCATAACTCGTCAAACTTCCTAGACTGGTTCTGTTTGCATAACGATCTGAAGAGGTTCATCAACTGCTTGTTCTTGAATTGGCGATATAAATTTGCCGCTAGGTGGCGCGTGCACCACCTACTCCGTATGTCGTACCAAGTGCAATCTTCTTCTGGCAAATCTCCCCCTGCTGAAGATGGCGAATTGCTACTCCCTGCTTCTCCCTGCTGAAGATGGCGAATTGCTAGCAGCAGCCCGGCATGCCGGTCATGGATGACACACATGTTTGGTCGATCCTGCACAACACCTCTCTTCAGACACACAAGGAACCACATCCAGTTATCATAGCTCTCGCAGTCAGCGAAGGCCATTGCCAGTGGCACTAACTGATCATTTCCGTCTGCCCCAATTGTGGTAAACAGTGTCCCCTTCATCTGGCCTGTCATGAACGTCCCATCAATACAAATAACCGGCCGACAGTGTCTGAAAGCTTGTACGGATGGGCCAAAACTCCAGAAAGCACCATTCAACGTCATTTTCCCAGGTATGTCCTCAGAGGGCAATAGGAGACGGCCAATAAATGTCCCGTCGTTCCTTCGCCCCAGTGTGTCCAGCAGGTATGGTAAATTGTGGTATGATTCGATGAATGTCCCGAACCGCCGCTCGAGTGCGATCTGCTTAGCCCTCCATGCCATGGCATAGCTTATGCTGTACTGGTATTTGCTCTCTACAGATGTCTGTATGAACTGTGCTGGAATGCAGACATTCTTCACTATCTCGTGATACATCAACCCAGCCACGAGCTCAGCACTGATGTTCCGATGGGTGTCAGGAACACCGCTTATTACACATGTGTGCGGCACCACCCTTCGTATGACCCAATGCACATCATACTTCCTCACGGACGCCTGCACGTACCCCTCACACCCAACGGACCTACATTTCACTGCGTACTGCGTCCTGCTACTTGCCTGCACTCCAAATGTTCTCTGTGTCGACATCGCCCAAAGCTTCACCGCCTCTTTTACCTCTTTCTTCGTGCCATAGTATGAGCCTTGGACAATCTCGTTCGGTTTGTACGGATACCTATCCTCACTTCCGCCCTCGAGATTCATTCTGCCGGACATGTCAAGATTCCACATACTAGGAATCGGATCGTGGCCTCCGTCTTCATCCTCATCTTCGTCCTCTTCGCTGCTACCGTCTTCGACATTCGCCTGTTCCTCTCTAGCAACGGCATCATCATGCTCCATCATCTGCACTAGTTCAGGCCGTATCTCCCCCTCGTCCACCGAACCGCTGAGGTATTCAGTACCTCCTGTCGCGGAAGGTCCAGCGGAACTTCCACCGACTTCCACTACAGGGCCTTCTTCGCCAACAACTTCCTCTGCCGCTGCGCTGTTCTGTCCAACCCCGTTGCCTCCGCGTCCCCCTTCTTCAGATGACACCTCCTTATCTACTGCCTGGACCAACATATAATGTGAACCCTTGCGTGCCTTACTTGCCCTCAACCAAGCCCGCCAGTCCTTTGTCATATCTAGCGTGAAAAGATCCCACCGGACATGCTTGCAAGACTTGCTAAAATACGCCTGCACGGTTACACTTGAGACCTCCGGATCAAGACCAAATGCCCGTGTTAACCATTCTTTAATGTCATTGATGTGGTATCTCTCTGCATCTTGCAGGGTTAATCTTGTTTGTGGGAAACTACTAAGATCCACGGAACCAGTCTCTGGAATTGTACGGATGGTGCCAACACCATAGTAAACTATAAATTCATCTGGTTCTGACATTCCTGCCATCCAAAACACCATAGTAAACTATACAGTCTAAGATACTATCATACGCCAACAATTGTTCTCATCGATTTCTAATACGGTTCGACTATTACGAAATATTATTCAACTAAATAGAAATTATAAACCCTAAACCCTAAATCGATGTCGACTTGCTACTTCTAAATCGATATCGACTTCTACATCATCTACATAATCATCTATCTATTCTACCGTACGTATCTATTTAAATTGCTACTCCGAATAAATATACCCTACAATTCTATTTAAATTGCTACTCCGAATAAATCTACCCTACATTTACCCCTAATTCTACATCTAATACTATATCTACTACTACAAATATAGAAATGCTACAATGAACGGTGAAAGTTTCAAAAAATTACCTCCAAATCGCTGCACAACACCTCTCTTCTTCCCCTTCTTCTTCCTCTCTTTTCTTCCTCTCTTCTTCCCCTCTTCTTCCCCTCTTCTTCCTCTCTTTTCTTCCTCTCCCTTCCTCTCTTTTCTTCTCCTTTCTTCCTCTCTTTTCTTCCTCTCCCTTCCTCTCTTTTCTTCTTCTTTCTTCCTCTCCCTTCCTCTTCCTCCCCGAAACCCCCGGTTCCTTTGCTCTCTGTTTCCAACACCGGCGCCGCGCTCGGGCTAAATATCCAGCCGTTATCGCCACGAGCCGTGGCGATAGGGGGGAAATCGCCACGAGCCGTGGCGATTACGACGCGTGGCCTGCCGTTGGCGAGAACCGCGCGCATTTAACTCCCTATCGCCACTGCTCGTGGCGATTTCACCCCTATCGCCACGGCTCGTGGCGATTTCTTATTTATCGCCACGCGTCGTGTCGATAGTGGTCGAAATCGTCGGTGGCTCTGTCGTCATCTGCTATCACCAGCAGCCGTGGCGATTTATGGCTAATCGCCAGTACCCGTGGCGATTGGACCCTAATTTTGCAATATTTTCAAAAGTGCCATTTTTTTTGAAATTTCTGAATAAAAAATTAATATTTCAAAAAAAATCTCATAAACTGGAGGCTACATCTCGTCACTCATGACAAGTTATAGATTTATTTGTGATGAAACAATTGGACAATAGAAGAACACACTGGCTGCATGTTATGGGAATATATTGACCGACTTTTCTCTCGCCATAAACTAGAGAGAAGAAAGGAATGGAACGAAGAGAGAGAAAGCAAATTGGCAAATGGGCAATTTAAAACGTGGCTCCCTGCCTTTTTGTAACAGTGAGGAGAGGAGAGGGTAGGTTACAGCGTCTCTTTCTATGGTGCGGTCAACGACGAGAGGTTCGTTGGAACGGCAAGAGGCCGCTGCCAACGTGGGGACCGTGCGACACTCCTGACTGTCGGTGGAGCTCAGACTGTCCGCTTGCGCTTCACACAGTAAGTTGCTGAAAACAATTAGCGTACTGTTTTTTTTTCTTTCGTTTTGGATTCTGAAAGAAAAATAAATGGCTTTAGTTAGGAGTGGACTTGCTACGCATATGCGCAGTAGTTGCAACGATCATATGCTGCTTGCTTGTTTGTTTATTTATTCCCTGAAATGTTTAGGATCTGCGTGAATTTCACAGGAAATAGTGATTTCTGTAACAATGAGACGAGCCATTCCGATGGAGCAGAGAAGCAACGCTTTTTTGCTACGAAAATAAAAGCAAATGATTATGGTTGTGTCTTTATGATCATATTCTTATCAGATTAATGAATTTCCCAAGAGCCCTTGAAAATCGATGCTAACACCTGGTTGTACAATCTTCAGATGTACTGTTAAAGTGGCGGCCGGCCACTCATTAAAGATTGACCAGATTGCAATGCAATAGCTTGTTCTCTGATTAGATCCCACTATTTACTTTCCGCGCTATATCATTGGGGTATTAATGTCCATGGACATCATTATTTTGCTTGTTTCTTTTTCATAAAACATGGATGCTGATTTTTCTTAATTAGTAATAACATGAGCTGTTGCGAAATTAGCATTGCGAATAATTTCCATGAATTTATCGCGACCTCATAGTTCCGTTTGTCGCTAATACCAAGATCACGCAGCATAAGATATGAATTAAACATGCAAGAAGAAATAAATACGATGTTTGTTGACGAGGTTCAGTTGAAGTCTACATCTCTGATAATCTTTCTGCGCAACGTTCCTCTCCTTGCAGTAAGCAACTCCGTACTTGTTGGCTTCCTTGAGATCAGCCGTTCCGACCGCCCGTGAGGGCCGATCTAACCTTGCCTCCATACTAGTTTGGATTGGCCCGAGTCTCGTCTCAGGTTATATACAATGACATCTCATTATTATAGGAGCCCTGGTTACAACATATTCGACTCAAACACTACCTAACTCTATCCACTAGTTAGAACATAATTCCAATTGTAACCTACTTATACATATGTTCTACACAACTCAACATGAGCATAAGCTCATATCTAGACATAGATTATGTTACACTCTGTTACCCCTTCTTATGTGTAGTAGCCCCCAGATCCGATCAGAGTGTGAGATACGACATGAGCATGCATGGTATCAAGACCGAAATAGAAGAATCCCCAAGAGAGTACCCAAATAATGATGATGTACAATAATGGAAAAAGAGAAAAGATTTGGTGAAACCGACCGTGAATTCTTTAAGCACGACCTCAAAAAGACTACAACCCTCTAACACCTTTTAGCACCTTGCTCTTGGATTGTTTGATTGTTTGGGTTATGTTTCTATTGTCACCCCCTCATGGGTCTATATAGGTTCCCACATGGCCTCTTCTAAAGAAAGGAGGTTTTCAAATCCTAGTAGGTTTCCTTTACGATTTTTTATTGCACACATCTTTGAATCCTAATAGATTTAGGATATGAGTCACACCATATTCAACAATCTCTACATTGACTCTTATCCGTTGAAGTCATTGTGCTCCTCCAAGAATTCGGTCCAAGTTGGCTCCGCCTTGTTGCTCCCACCTTGGGAGAGCCCCCACCTCAGGGGCTCATGCACATCACCGTGATGTGCATGTTGGAGTTTGGGCTGGACCACCTAAACCGTCCATCTAAGAACTCATTGATTGTGTAGCTTGGTTAACCGTTTTCTAATGCCCTCCATGGCATGTGTTTGTACCACCTCTGAGCTCCACCTACATGCTAGCACCACATGATTGGTCCCACCACGACCTTCTTCTTCCAATAGCTTACACCTTCGCCTCCGTGCCTGTTAAAGTTGGCAACCAATTTTGCAGCTCCACAGATAACTCCAACTGAGATCTGAGTAACTACCGTTGACGTCATGGTTTCCTTCTCCTGACCAAGATTTGTATCAGACCTCCCGTTGGTTGCACCATCTTTAAGATTTTCCAGCAATATGTGTGCACCTTTGTCCTAGATACCTTTCATGGTTACTTGCCCTTTGCACGTAACTCCACCTCGAAGTGATACTTTACAACCAGAGAGCTCAAGTGACCTCAAAGATATTAGATTCTTCTTCAAATCAGGAATATATTGAACACCCGTAGTGTGCAATATGCTCCATATACATCTCCAGTATAACCATCTCCACTTCAGTGACTGCATACCCTGTGCAATCCGCTAAGTGAGCTTCGATGTGCCGAGCATAGAGATCCTCGTCAAACATCTTCCTCACTGAACATATATGGAAGCAACTACCTGAATCAAATATCCACCAATAAGAAGTATCTGGTTGACCGTCGACAAGTACATCCGAATCATCTTTTGCTACTGCCACTGTGCATGCACTCTTCATCTTCTTCATACTTAGACAGTCTTTTATCATATGACCTTTCTTGTCACATGGATAGAATATACATCTGCCCTTGTTCTTGTCCTTCTTCTTCCCATGACTCTTGCTTTTGCCTACAACACCTACTACAACCAATGCTTTATTGTTTAAGGATGAAGTTTCTGATAGATTTTTGAAGGACTCTACCTCCAATAGATATGCAGCTGCCTCACTGAAGTTAAGCGTGTTATTCCCCATTATATTCATCACCAATTACTGCCATCATGGTGGTAGAGATAAAGCCAATAAGACAACCTTGTTGTTCTCCTTGATTTTCTCATCCACACTAGTTAGCTACATGATAAGCTTGTTGAAGACATTGGGGACCCTTTCTAGACAGGTTTGGCTCGTGCATAAGCCAACTTAAGATTAACTTTCCACAGGAGCTCCAGTCTGGAGAAGCCTTGAGAAGCACGTACCCTGTTCTAAATAGCTTATGAAATTCGAGCTTATTATTTGTGGTGATGGTGTAAAGATTATATTGTCTCTAGACTTGTTTGTGTATGTTTAACTAATAATATCATTCTGTAATACACCAAATACTTGCTATTAGCTGCAATTGTGACTAAATCCAACAAATATGAGCACTAACATACACCAATGTACTCACTGCTAACTATAATGATGACCAAATCCAACAAGCATGAGCATTGACATACAACATCAGATTAAAGGGTTAGTACAGTTCCAAGCCTTTGAGTTCACCAAACTGCTAAAGCTTCAAAGTTAGCATGAACTTTTTAACCATGTACTATCCGTAATGAATTGCAGCTTCAGAAACGCATGCAAGAATGTAACTGGGCTACCCTATCCAAGAAAGAAAGAAAATTAAATAAAAGCATCAGATGTGTGCTAGTTCCTCCATTCTTGTTTTGTTAGAATTACTAGCCTAGCTAGCTCATTAATTAATTCCTAAAAATCCCAAAGCCCAATTAAATTGCTAATACATGTGATTGGTTTAGTACCGAACCTGGGAAAAAAACTATTGGTTAACTAGAGAGTATACCTTTATGAGCCCTCCTTGTTGGTGATGCAACACTTTCATAATCTGTAAGGCAGGTTGACTTTTGTCTTAATGTGTTCTGGGCTTATATAAGCAAAGATGCTGTCCTAGAGAGCAGTCTTGAAAGAACACACCTATGTGAGCTAGACTGCTAGTCACAGTCTATGAGATAGGGTGATCTCTAATAAGCTCATGAAAGGTCAGGAGTACAATTCATATGCTCCAAACCGAGGGGTAGCCTATGGCAGCCTAGTACTAGCAAAGACTTTGAGTGAAACTTTGTCTATACAAAACTTGTAATTCAAGGTGTAATCCATTTTTTAAGTTGTAGATAAGTGTAGCTTTCTGTCTAGGTGGATGTTCAACTTAACAGTCTCCACTGAAATGCTGGTATATCAAACGGTACTTTGGAACGGAGAACAATTTCATGGTACCTCTGGGATCTGGTGGGGGATTGTTAGAATTATTGGACCTAGCTAGCCCATTAATTAATTCCTAAAAATCCCAAAGGCCCAATTAAATTGCTAACACATGTGATTGGTTTAGTACCATTTGCTAGTGGAAAGAAAGGGAAGAGGGAGCTAGTCTATATAAAGAGGAGGAGGAGGCTGCCCACAAGGCACCTCAAGCCTTAGAGCTCTCCTCTCTCTCTCTCTCACAAAGTGTCCTCTTGCGTTCTATCTCTTCATGAGCGTGAACCCTGAGCGAAGCCTGTTCTCATCAAGTGTTTTTGTTCCTAATATTGTGCTGCCGCCGTAGGAAGCCCCGTGCCGATACTCGGCGTGTGTCGCGTTTCGGGAGAGCAGACCTCCGGAACCCCCTCCTTCGAGATCCTACATCGGAAGAAGGCGAATAAGGCTTTTGGGGAGCGCTACGCGCAACTGCTCGCTGTTCATCTCCTTCATGTATGTCAAGTGCGCGGCGTCCATACAACTACATCAAGCGAGGCTCGAGATGCTGTTGTATGACTACGCCTAGCTAGCAAGGCGTGAGGCTTGGCTGAACGTCTACTTCCTCTACACCAAGCGAGGGGATGTAACTGTGTATGACTACCTCATCTATATCAAGCGAATGACTAAGTGGCGCAAGACGACAACAACGCCTCCGCTGCTACCTATCCTGCAAACGCCACGTACGTCACATGCATTCTTCTGTTCATGATAGCCTTTGGCTCTAGCCTAGAAACTAGTATGCCTGGCTACTTGAGAGTATATTAATGCTGAAGTATACTAGCATGTCTAGTCTGTTTAAAGGTATTCTGATGATTAAGTACACTAACATGTGTAATTTGTTTGGAAATATCTCTATGGTTATATTTGCTAGAATAATTGTCATGTCGTATTTTTTTTTGTGGATTAATTTAATTCAGAAATTTCTTAACATTCCAACATGTTTTACTAACATGAACTTCCAATCCATGTTTAGATTTGCTCAGAAATTTTCCCTTAGCAATGTAATCCAAATTTTGATATCGATCAAATCCAATTATTAACTTTCTAAACCCTGGTCATTGATAACCTTTGGTGGCGATCTAGTACAGCTTGAGTTGTGCCTCCTCGGGAAGCCAATGGTGCCTAAGCCTCAGCTACGCCTCCTTGTCAAGCTCCATGGTGGGTCTGTGGGAGAGGGGTGTCTGGTGAGGGTGCAGGGAAGGCGCAAGATCTAGAGACAGAGGTGGGAGGATGGTGGCTCTTGCCGAAGTTCGGCGATTGACATTGGGAGGAGGCTAAACGAAAACAAATTCTTCACTGTTCTTAGAGGTTGAGAGCAGAAGAGAGAAAAAGAAGAGAAAAGGGCAAAAGGAAGCACATGTCACAAGAAGAAACCACACCACCGGATCCTAATGGCCGAAGACAGTGGCGAGCTGATCCTATCTTTTTCGGATGATGTCCTCGCCTTTATATCCGCCCACCTTTGCCCCCGCAACCTCCTTGCACTCTCCACAGCCTCCACCAAGCCCTCTCCACTGCCAACAAGCCCTGGCTCGTCCAGTGCCACCTCCCCATCCCCCTCCTACCTCCTCTCCTAGCGCAGTGCCGCTGGGGGATCCACCTCCTCCACGTGCATCATCTGCTGCTTGATCTGGACAAGGCAGCAGACTAGAGGGAGAGACAGAGCTGGGCGAACAGGGGATGGTGAAAGAGCATCTAGGCCCTTAAATGGTTTTGATGGCTAATGGCAACCCAAACTGGGATCTAATATTTACATTGAGTGTAAGTAGGAAGATTAGGTTATAGGAAGAGGTTTCATCTATGAAAGGATGACCACTAAAAGTACAAAGGTGTTTTCCCAAGACAAGGAGATAGCTATGCTAGGAAACTATGCCACAGCTGTGAAGAAGCCGGTGCTGTGCTAGGAGTTGCAAGCAAGGTGATGGTTGCTTGATGCGTCAAGAATCTTGACTATAGTTGGTGGAAGCTGAAACCTAGATTTGCTAGTTTTCTTAAGTCTTTAGGAAACACCTGTACTACCAAGAGGGATGAAGTTGCAATTACTTTTGGAAGTTCTTATGCTCAATGCTCAGAGTGTTGGACAGTGGCACTGATGCCTTGAGGTTAGTGGCCCTGTAACAACAGTTTTGCACAAGTGTGAAACTGGGTTGTACTAGTACACTGCTGTGCTAGTTTCCTAAACCCTAGAGTCATAGTTACCTGTGTGGCATAGCTGTGTCACAAGTGAACAACCGCTCTATGACTTAGGTACACCTCTGTGCTAGGGGAGAGCTTGAAAATGCTAAGGAAACTGTACTGCAATGGTTTGTCTGCTGCATCAGAAAACTGTTGGAGGTTCTCTCCTGTTATGCATCAGAGTTTGTTGTGTGCGCTGAGGGCATGTAATGTGCCAAGACTGGGCTAAGTAGGGAGTATACGTCAGTTAGGGTTTCACCTGTGTCAGCCATCGGTGACGCAGGTGTCGGTCTGCCTGAAGCCTTGTTACCGTTGTGTGTTGTGGTTAGCTGTATCACCGGAGTCTTGTCACAGGTGACTCACTTAATCCTACGTGGCATGAGTGTAACGGTCAGGTGCCTGCAGACCCTATATATAGAGGACCAGGGGAGGTCTTGGACCTCAACCTTTGCCAGCTATTTTCAACCGTTGCAAGCCTCTCATCTCCTGAACAGAAACCAAACTTCTCATGTGTTAGTTCAAGAGAGTTAGAGCTTTGAGCAAAGAGCATTGGTTCCTCCAAGTGTTGTTGCTGCAGATTCTGTTATTCTTGGAGTGTCTACTCCTAGACAGGTGTAGGAGTCACTGGTGATCACCCAAACTTATGTGGGTTGGCCCAGACGTTTCTGAGGGTGATCTTAAGTCTACCCGCTATCAAGCAAAAGGACTTCCACAAGCAAAGGAGCGTGCTTGAAGTTTCAGGTACACGGAGAAAAAGGCACCACAAGTGTCGGCTATCTCTTCGGAGTAGTTTCTCCAATGGAAATGTACCACTCTGTAAGTAGTGAGAACTTTGGTGAAAAATCCTCTGTGTCTCTCTCTGTGTGTTTACTTTTAGCACTTACTGTTTGATCACCTGCTTGCTTGATTGTGCTATTTGTTAGTGCTGTGATACATCTTTTCACTTGTGTTATCTAGCTGTGTCACAATTGCTCTATAGCTTATCTCTGATCTGTGCTGGTTACCTGTTTCACAGTCATCTTTTATATCTGTCTGCTTAGGGTTTTAGTACACCTGTGTTAGCTACCTGTGTATCAGCTATGTGTTAATCTTCATGTCATTTGCTGCTTGAGTAGTCTATTTGTTTCACAGCTAGCTAAACCTCTTTACCTATTAAGGCTTATGCTTGATAAAACGAAGTTGCTCTTTGAATTTGGCTAGCCTCCTATTCACCCCCTCTAGTCGGCTCCTGCGATCCTTTCAATTGGTATCAGAGCAAGGTTGCTCTTTGAATTGGCTTAATAGCTAGAGTTAAAGGATGTCGGGCTATGAGGGTAAAATTCTTGTTTTTGATGGATCTAACTATGCCTGCTGAAAAAGATAGATGCAAATGCATCTTATCGTCATTGATCCAGATGTTTGGAAAGTTGTCAATACAGATTATAGGATGGAGGACATCATAATGCCAAGCATCAATGATAAGAACATCCATAATAATGCAAGGGCTGCCATAGCTATATTCATGGGTCTCCAAGAATATGATTTCAATAGGGTCAGCACCATGGATTCTGCAAAGGAAATCTGGGACACCTTGGAGCAAATCTATGAGGGCAGCAACACTCTGAAGAATTCTAAGAGAAGCTTGCTGGAATCAAAGCTTGAGAGGTTTGAGTATGAACATGGTGAAGACATAAACTCCTTGTTCTCAAGACTCACGATCATCACTAATCAGTTGAGGGCTCTTGGATCAAACAGAGTAGATGATGAGGACGTCATCAAGAAGTTTCTGTCTGTGCTGCCAAAGCCATACAGAACACTTGTGCTGATGCTGAAGGAGAAGGATGGCTTTGATAGGATGAAGCCTACTGAGGTGTTGGGAAGAATCCTAACACATGAGATGAAGATCAAGCAAGAGAGTAGGCACAGCCCATCCTCCTCACTCAAGAAGAACATTGCCTTGAAGACCACTGCCTCAGCTTCACAACCAGAGAGTGAAAGTAATGAAGACCATGATGAGGAGATCACCAGTGGAGAAGAAACTGAGTTGAACCTGCTCACAAGAAACTTTAGAAAATTCTACAGAAAGAAGAAACAATTTGGCTCAAGTGAGAAGTTCAAGGGAAAGAAGCTGTTCAAGGACAAGAAGCGCTTTGAGTGTGGAGAAGAATGTCACTTTGCTGCTGACTGTCCAACCAAGAAGAAGGACAACAATAAGTACAAAAAGAAGAAAGACTTCCATGGCAAGAAGAAGACCTTCAACAACAAGCATCCAACCTATGCCAAGAATAAAGCTACTGCAAGAGCTTATGTTGGTCAAGCTTGGGTGTCTGATGACTCAGGATCTGAGGAAGAATCAGAGGATGAAGGTGAAGTTGCTGAAATTGTAATCAGTCTGATAGATGTGTCTACCTGTGACACAACCAGGCTCACTGGTGGCTCCACTGTGGTGACCATTGGTGACACAGCCGAGTCACACTCTCCTCACCAGATGCTAAGACTTCATCAAGCTCAGCTCCTTTGTGTCTCATGGCTAAAGAATCAAAGGTACTTTCTAAAGATGACTTTCCTGACTATGCTGAACTAATGGGTATTTTGGAAAGAACAGATAAGGCCTTTGAGAAGGAGAGGAAGAAGAACATATCCCTAAGGGATAAGCTTAGAGAGCTCAGGGAGACCTGTGATGAGGTCATGGATGATAGGGAGAACATCAAGCTAGATCAGGAGAACCTGTAGATTACTCACGACAAGCTTAAGCTAGCTCATGAGTTTCTTCTCAAGGAGCATGAGGAGCTGAAGGAAAAGCATGCCAAGTGCATTTATGATACTAACGCTCATAACTCCTTTGTTACTTCTGATATTACACCTTTGCCTGCTCCTGCTACTGTTAAAACATGCTTGAATTGTGCTACTCGCATAAATTTTTAACTTCCACAGGTGTTGTGACTGATAACTCTAATGAGGCTTCAACTTCTATTGCAACTAACTACGTGGATGCAGCTGAGCATAACAAGCTCAAGGAGGAGCTTGAAGAGATTAAGAGGCTTATGAGGAAAGGCCTTTGCACTGCCAACATTGGCATGCAAAACTATCAGATGATTAGAGCTGAAATGTTTAGGAAAAACAATGGCCTGAAGGGCCTTGGTTACATTCCTGTCTTGAATAAAGATAAACTGCTGCTGTGACTAACCCATTATCTAAGAAAAATATTGCAGCTAACTTTGTGAGACAGGCAGGTACAAATGACAACAACTTTGTTGGTCATGAGCAGAAAAATAGTAATGTTGTGAACATTCCATCTAACCCATCTTATGTTCTACAAAAGGATAGGAGAGGTAAGACAGTGGCCAAATATGTTGGTCTCAAGCAACTGAGAAAATGGTCACCTGCCATCTGGGTACTTAAGGCTATTATTACCTGTGTCACTGGTACCTCACACAGCTGTGGGACTACAGCATGTCACCTCAATAAGCAAGAACCTCGTTAGTGTCTCCCTTCTATGTAGAGATGGGTACAAGTTGGCGTTTGAGTCGAATAAAGTTGTTGCGTCTAAGTTTGGACAATTTATTGGAAAAGGCTATGACTGCGGAGGCCTATTCTGCCTTTCTCTTTTAGATTCCTGTAATAAGACTGTGAACCAAATTTATGATCCAGTTAATGTTAGTGAAGCTTCTGTTTGGCATTCATGTTTATGTCACATAAAGTTTGGTTGTATAACTCGGCTATCTAGTTTAGACATAATTTTGAAACTTTCCATTGTCAAAGGTTCAAAGTGCCAAGCTTGTGTGCAAGCTAAACAACCCCGCAAGCCCCACAAGGCTGTGGAGGAAAGAAATTAGGCACCATTAGAACTCATTCATTCAGACCTTTGTAAAATGAATGGTGTGTTGACAAAAGGGGGAAGAAATATTTCATGACTTTGATTGATGATGCAACTAGATACTGCTATGTGTACTTACTAAAAACCAAAGATGAAGCTCTTGATCACTTTAAAATCTATAAGGCTGAAGTTGAAAATCAACTAGAGAGAAAGATAAAAAGACTTAGGTCAGATCGTGGTGGAGAGTACTTTTCCAATGAATTCAATTTATTCTGTGAAGAACATGGTATAATTCATGAGAGGACACCTCCCTATTCACCCCAGTCGAATGGGGTTGCCGAGAGGAAGAACCGCACTCTAACTGATTTGGTTAACGCCATGTTAGACACTACGGGTTTATCTAAGGCATGGTGGGGGGAGGCTATATTGACATCATGTCATGTCCTTAACAGAGTTCCTGCAAAGAATAAAGAGATAACCCCATTTGAACAATGGGAGAAGAAAAGGCTATCACTTTCTTACTTGCGCACTTGGGGCTGTTTGGCGAAAGTCAATGTGCCAATAACAAAGAAGCGCAAGCTTGGACCTAAAACAGTGGACTGTGTCTTTCTAGGCTATGCTCCTCAAAACGTTGGTTATAGATTCTTAATAGTGAAATCTGGAGTACCTGACATGCATGTCGGTATAATCATGGAGTCCAGAGATACTACGTTCTTTGAGGATATTTTTCCTATGAAAGATATGCTTAGCAGTTCTAGTAAAGAATCTGCTAAAACTCCTGAACCTGCCATACCAATTGAATATCTTGACCAAACACTTGAGCAAGATCTTGAGGAGGATGACAGTGTTGTTCCTAGATAGAGCACGAGACAAAGGATTGAAAAATCCTTTGGTGATGACTTCACTGTGTACCTTGTGGATGATACTCCCAAAACTATTTCAGAGGCATATGCATCTTTGATGCAGAGTACTGGAAAGATACAGTCCATAGTGAAATGGATTCCATTATCGCTAACGAAACTTGGGAGATCACTAAGCGTCCCTATGGATGCAAACCAGTTGGATGTAAGTGGGTGTTTAAGAAAAAGCTGAGGCCTAATGGTTCCATTAAAAAGTACAAGGCATGGCTTGTGGCCAAGTGATATACCCAAAAGGAAGGCGAGGATTTCTTTGATACTTATTCACCTGCTGCTAGATTGACCATAATTCAGGTATTACTATCTTTGGCTGCCTCACATAGTCTTATCGTTCATCAAATAGATGTAAAGACAGCTTTTTTTAATGCAGAGCTGGATGAGGAAATTTACATGGCACAGCCTGATGGATTTGTAATACAAGGTCAAGGGAGCATGGTGTGTAAGTTGCAGAAGTCTTTGTATGGAACATGAGAAGTTTGACACAACCCTACTATCTGAAGGCTTCACAGTCAGTGAAGCAGATAGATGTGTATACTATCACTATAGTGGGGGTGAAGGAGTAATGTTGTGTCCATATGTGGATGACATACTGATCTTTGGGACAAGTCTTAACAAAATAAATGAGGTAAAGTCCTTTTTATCTCGAGGTTTTGACATGAAAGATTTGGAAGAAGCTGATGTGATTCTAAACATCAAGATGATCAAGGGTGAGAATGAGATCACACTTTCACAATCTCATTATGTGGAGAAAATGCTGAGCCGTTTTGCCTACTTGGAAAGCAAACCTGCTCCAACACATTATGACCCTAGTACGATGCTTCGAAAGAATCAGAGACTAGGAAAGGATCAGTTGAGATATTCTCAGATCATTGGGTCACTCATGTACCTAGCTAGTGCTACTCAGCCTGACATCTCCTTCGCTGCAAGCAAACTGAGCTGGTTTTCCTCAAATCCGGGAGATGATCATTGGCGTGCTCTTGAATGAGTCATGCGCTACTTGAAAGGTACAATGACTTATGGAATTCACTATTCTGGGTATCCTGCTGTACTCGAAGGGTATAGTGATTCCAATTCGATTTCTGATGCTGATGAGATTAAGGCTACGAGTGGATATGTGTTCACTCTTGGCGGTGCTACTATCTCATGGAGGTCTTGCAAGCAGACCATATTGACGAGGTCAACCATGGAAGCAGAACTTATAGTGTTAGATACATCCACCGTTGAGGCTGAGTGGCTGCGTAAACTATTGATGGATTTGCCAGTTGGAGATAAGCTTATTTCAACTATTCTCATGAACTGTGACAATCAAACGGTTCTCGCTAAAGTGAACAGTGCAAAGGATAACATGAAATTCTCGAGGCACGTGAAAAGGAGATTGAAGTCTGTTAGAAAGTTGAGAAACTCCGTAGTGATAGCCCTAGATTACATTCCAACGTCTAAGAATCTGGCAGATCCTTTAACAAAAGGTTTATCATGGAATGTGATAGACAATGTATCGAAGGAGATGGGAATGAGACCCATGTGAGTTATACCACAGTGCAACCCAACCTATGTAATCGCAGATCCCATGAAGTATGACCTGAGAAGAACAAACTGTTTGGTTAACTGAGAGAGTACAATTTTTATTAACCCATTTCGGTGAAAATTTCGTACTCTCATGACTGTAAGGCAGGATGACTTTGTCTTAATGTGTTCTGTGGCTCTAACCAGCAAAGATGCCGTCCTACAGGGTATTCTTGAAAGAACACACCTAAGTGAGCTAGACTGTTAAGCGTCGCAGTCTGTGAGACTTGGGTGCTCTCTAAGAAGCTCATGAAGAGACCAAGGAGTATGACATATAAGCTCCACCCGAGGGGAAGCCTTTTGGTGGCCTAGTACTGGTCAAGACTTTAAGTAAAGCTTGCTCGCACAAAACTGCCAATTCAAGACTTTGTCCATTGCGTAGTTGCGAATAAGTGTAGCTTGAAGCTCTAGGTGGAAGTTCAACCTTGACAGGTCTCCACTGGAAAGACTAGTATATAAACAGTGCGTTGGAATAGCAGAGAAACTTCGTGTGCCTCTGGGATCTAGTGGTGGAATGTTAGAATTAATGGGCTAGGCCCAAACTAGTTCTGCATTTAATTCTAGATAAATCCCAAAGGCCCACTCATACATGGCAAGGGCTAGTGGCTTTAATTCCATATTGCTAGTGGAAGTGAAAGGAGACCACCTTATAAGGGTTGGTGCTCCACCCCTCTCCATAGCAATGTGAGGTGAGAAAGGGAAATACCACACGCCCACGCTCGCTCGCCTTGCCTCGCTAGGCCGGGCATGGCGTGGCGTGGCAAAGGGCACACGCACACGACATGCACGTGAATGGTCCGGCGAATTCAGGCTCCCCGGTGGGCCCTGTTGTAGCTCTCTTTTGCTATTTGTTTTATCACACAATTTTGGATAAGGTTCTAAACGAAAACCGTCTGAGAAAATGAGTACAAACGGTTCCCAACAAGCGGGACGCTACAGTCTATACAAATAGCACAGACGGGTCCAAACTGGAACCGTCTGTACAAATCAAACAGTACAGACGGTTCTAAGTTTGGAACCGTCTGTACAAATTTGTAAACAATACATACGGTTCTAAACTGAAACCGTCTGTATAAATCGAACAGTACAGACGGTTCTAAGTTTGGAACAATCTGTACAAATCTGTAAACAGTACAGACGGTTCTAAACTTGGAACAGTCTGTACAAATCGAACAGTACAGACGGTTCCAAGACAGTTCTAAACTTGGAACAGTCTATACAAATCGAACAGGAACCGTCTGTACAAATAGATGAAGCAAGGCTAGTTGATCTCTGCTACCGCGGCAGCAAAAACTGTAGATTTTCTTGCCGCGGCAGGAAAGTGGCAGCGTCGGGGAGGGAGTTTGACAGCTCCAATTGTCAAACGGTTTTCATGGCTGTGAGCGGGAGGCCAAACTCTACGTCTCCAGAAATTTTGAGCCAATTCCGAGAAAGTCGACAAAACGACTAGTGGAAATCCCGGCCCGAAATCGAAGATTTTGAAAACGGCGCCCGGACCTCGGCAGAAGCTGGGATCAAGGTGGAAAGTAAGTCCTCGACTCAAGCTAACTAGGGAAATAAGAATCACCCAATTCGGAGTCCGGATGAATGAGATATGCCCTCCGCAAGATCAAAAAAAGTAACGGAAAAACTTCCGGAGCAAAAAAGTCCTACTTAGAAGCCGAATTTTGAGGGTCAAGATGCGTACAGGTGTATACATGTGTATTTTTTCAGATGCGCGTCGTCGTTAGCTTCGATTTGAGTGGTCGTGGACCCAAAACGGACTTCGTATGAGAAAGTTATGGCTGTTTTACTAAAACCTCTCAAACTAGAGTTGAATTTCGACTCAAATTAGCACTCGGAGCTACAGCACAGACGGCTCCAATTTGAAACCGTCTGTACAAATAGCACAGACGGGTCCAAATTGCAGCTGTCTGTACAAATCGAACAGTACATACGGTTCTCAGTTTGGAACCGTCTATGCTATTTGTATAGACGGTTCCAAATTTAGAACCGTCTGTACTAGAAGCGTCTCGCTTAGTCGTAGGCATGAGTTAAGAAGAAAGCCGTCCCATATGTATCGCATACTCAGACTAGATCAGCTGGCAACTCCCCTTGTTGGACAACATGAGGTTGCGGGATCGAAACCCGCTGGAAGCATATTGTGCGATTTAATTCAAGCGGTTGGATGGGACTGCGCGGACGGCGGGATAAGACGCGGCTGAAGGATTGGGCACATGGCGTGAGGGGTTATATTTTTATTTTTATAACACGACATCACCAGACGGGTGCTAATCGATTAGTACAGACGGTTTCAAACTAGAACCGTCTGTAACCGTCCCGCATGGGAGTTCCGAACCGTCTGTACAAATGATTTCTCTAGTAGTGCACGTCAAAAAGTTCAGAACTGCACAAGCAATTTCTCAATTTTGAGACATGCATGCGCGCCGAGGTTGTTGCAAGCCTCCTCTTCTTCTTCCATGGCATGTTTATCAACCTGTTTTTGCACGATTGATCCACAGATGAATCTTCCCAACTCATGGATCCCTACTTAGCACATCATGGTTTACTTCCCATGTATAAATATACACATGCATGCCTGCCAATGTGGCATAATTAAAGGGATGATATGGTTAGGGAGTCATACCATAGGGGGCTGGCTGGGCGACCTCCCAGAGCTGCACATTCCCTCGCTACACAACACAAGCGGTTAGTGAGCTAGCTAGGGGGCCATATACCTATTGCGATTCGGCCGGGGATCGGAAGGTGCCGCTTCCCTGTCATGTTGCCTCGACCCCGGCCCATGCAAGCGCGCGCGCGCGCACCGACGACGAGTTTCTGAGAAGCTTGGTGTGCCGTGCCGTCGCGTCGGAGAGAGGGGGCGGTGCCGAGTTGCCCTCATCTCTATCGGCCACGTACGGCCGGCACAGGTGCCACGACTGCCTCCCCTCACCTAACTCCGGCCATGTCTAGGCCGTCCCCTGTTCCTGTATATGGTTCATGTACTTGCTCGTTCATTTTGCCGAATTACGTATAGGGACATGGAAATAGTTCGACTCCCACAGGAATACTTAAAAATTCCTGCGTTACAAACAGGCATATACGGGCCCTGGAATTTCTCGGCATTGGTGTGCATGGAGAAAGAGAGCATGCGTCCGGTCCATCGGTCCATGCATGCGGCCATGCCTTTTACCCGTAGGGAGTCCAAATGGCACAAGACAGGTTGGATGCCTAGTCCACATGAGAGGAAAAGCGAAACAAAAGCAACACAATCATTTCATATATGCTAACTAAAACTAGAGAGATCTTGAATGATCTTTGAATTGACCAGAAGTACTGTTGGTTAAATTATTTTCTTCCGGCAAAAAATTGCGAGAATTCGTCTTATACTATCTGATACATACGTTAACCTGAAAGAATTTCATGTCAGTTTCATCATCATACTACAAGCAGTTGGTACAAGATCGACTAATTAATCATTGGCACAGTTGCCTGGAAGTGCCATTTCTGTCATGATTATATTGCATGCGATTGCCAGGTACCAGCAGTACGTCTGGTAGTTCGTGCCATCTGTATAATATAAAGCAGATCGATCAGGATCGGGTGATTAGTGAGTCCAACCATGTGCTCTGCCTCTCATTAGTTCGCCTATATCAGTGTATTTACAGGTGATCATGTGCCAGTCTGTACTGTACAAGTCTTTCAATTCTTCTCTCTCTCTCGAGTTGTTCTTTTACTTTCTGAAGTGGTAGTGAAAGAGTAGAGTTTAAGACACTGGGGCTTGCTAGCATTCCGGCCAGAGATCATGGGGGACAAACGAAGGCCTGTTTAGTTTGTTCGTGGAATTGACTACTGGAAGACGCTGGAAGAGGCGTACAGCTTCAGCTTTAGACTCGGGGTAGTAGTGGTTAGTCAGAAGTCAGTGTTGAAATATGAGCATATTGCTACATTTTGCCATCAGCTCAAGCTTTGGTACTCATATTGAACAGTCAGAATTCTAAAGCTCCCAAGCAAAATCTAGGATTGAATGGGACAGTGCTCTCGTTGCGAAATACAGTGGCTCATGATAATCTTGCTTGATGACACACTTTTTATAGTCTTAAAATAGAGAAACGAACATTGCATATAAGCACTCACAATTTTTGTCTTTTTTCTAAGGTTGATATACAAATCGCTACATGCACATATTTTTGGGCTTTTGGACGCATAGGGGCACAGGGCTATCCAGCGTGATGCATTCAACTAAATATAGGGGTGGAAACTGTCGGTATTTGTATCTTAAAAAAAGGCGAATTTGGTAGACAAAATCAGCATTCAGATCGAAAATTGATATGAATATGTATACTATATGGATTTTTGTTTTCAGATATGAATACCGATATAGTACTGTAAGTTGTATCGAATACAGATACGGCCGATAAGACTAATATCCAGATCCTAATCAGAATTCTATTGGAAGTTGTAAATTTCTCATCGATCTTTGATTCGGCAAACTAGATATGCATTTTGATTGTCTTGACGAGGCCAACATCGTTGTGACCTCCAATTTTCTATTTGAGAAATTCCTTTTGGCACATTTTCAAGGAAGTTGCAGGATATTTGCAGGCTAACTCGGTCGACTCTCTGGGCCTCTGGCTGGTTGGCTGGCCCTTCTCCTGGAGCCTAACCAATTGTGCCCTCGTCTTTCTATGTCTATTTCTCACCTCCATTTTCTGTCTCTCACTTGCCTGACCCCGATAGCCGTCGAGGAAGAGGGGCAAGGCGCATCAACACCCAGTAGAGCACCACGCAGTCATGGTCACGCACAACACGGGCCAACTGTACCCGCGCCTGAGCATCCCGCCAGCATCGAACGCTTGAGCCGCGTCGCCGACTAACCTCATGTCCTCACTCCTTACCACACCACCGGACCATCACCCGACTTGACGCCATCACCGTGAAATAGTAAGAATGGTTTTTGATGATTGCTGCTACTACGCTTCCATTCTCCAATTATTACTGATGAATCATCTCCATTGACACCTGAGGAGAGCTCCTAGATGCAATCTTGACAAAGAAGTAGACCATCTCGCGGAACTGGTTCAATCGTTCAAGGTACTTCCCTTTTCACCTCTTGCATTGCTTGCATGCTCTAGTGATGTTTTTTAGCTAGCAAACAATTGATTATTGACAAAGGAACCAATGTTTGAATATTGATTTTTATTTCGTCTGTCTAATGTACATATTTGAAGCTAGAGGCTAAGAGGCTTAGAGTTGTAGAAGAGGATGATGATGTTGATTTAAAATCTCTGTGGGATGCGTCAAAACCGTATCCACTGAAGGTGAAAGCCAAGCTCCGAACGGGAGCAATTCTCCCTTTCAATGAACTACAATTTCTAATGTAGGCACACAATGATACTGGTACAAAACCGGGGATAGGTGCAAGCACAGAACCGGAGATAGACTCCCCCAATCACAGAAGACAACGAACCAGGTGATGAAATAATGATACTTGAGCAGTTGAGCATGACCCGATCTAGAAAGAGGATTCACATCACATGCTATGGTGTAAATGAGCCAGATTCAGCGAGGAGATATATTGCATTGGGGTCATATCAACCAAGGAAACATGATTTTTCAGTACTATGCGTCGCTTCTTAGCTAGTTAGTTTGACGAATGAAATTGGCTGGAGTGTGCAAAAAGATGTTGCTTTCTGCTTTGCTTGCTATTTGTTCAAGGATAAACTAAATTTGTTGGTGGAGATATGTTTGTGAATGAAGGATTTCGAAATTGGAACATGATGAAGAGATTAGATAAGTATGTTGGTGATATCACTAGTACCCACATGGAAGATCAAGAGAAATACAATTTGCTCGAGGGACTTAAATTAAGCACCAATTCAAGAGTCCCTTGCTGCAAATTAACACACAACAATACAAGGTTCTATTTATATCTCGCTTGACATTTTCACTTAAGTGCTTGAGCTTTCAAAATTAAAAATTTGAAGGTAATAACACTACCTCAGGAAACACTATTACTGACGGGCCCAAAACGGTAATCACTCACGGGTCCAGGGCCCGTCAGTAACGTCCTGTCAGTGGAAGTTATACTTCCACTGACGGGCACAGGGCCCGTCAGTAGATATACTCTTTCACTGACGGGCGAAAAAGGACCGTCAGTGGAAAGAACTCCAGGTTGCAGCAGTGGCATCTGAGCTGGATCTTCACTGACGAGCGTGGACTGTGTGCCCGTCACTGGTAAGAATTTCCACGGACGGGTACATGTCTTCTGCCCGTCAATGGAGATCCATTTTCTGTCTCTTTTTTGCATATATAGCATATATAGCAACTAATAGCATATATAGCATATCTTAATAGCATATATAGCAATTAATATGACATAAATTAAGCACACATACCAATTAATATCACAAATAGTAAATACACATATAAAAGCAAGTTTACAACGAATTAAAACGATAAACAATAAATTTAACAATGTTTATTCTCACTAGCCCTATTAATCTACGTCTACGACGCTTCGCTAGTACTTGCAGGGCGGCTGGAAGGGGGTAATTGGACTCCCGCGTAGAAATCTCCGCTTGGTCGGATGACTTCGTTGTTGATGACGTACGCGAAGGTCTTCTGGATGCGGGCAAAGTTCTTCCTCCAGTCATACTTATCGTCGGCCAGGTCGTGTATGAAGTTATTGAATTGATCCTGGCTCCATTGCGGGTTGTGGGATATGACAAACGCGTCTATGTGAGCGCAGACGTAGTACCCACATGTCACGCTATTTTCTGGCTGTTGCCTGCAAGGGAAGCTAAATTTGTGGATCAGCTTCTTGCTCTTGCTTTCTGCTCCTCCCCCTCGCAAGTTGTATTCCCAAAAGACGGCTTCCAGAACTTCCTTAATTCCTGAGAAGTCCCGCTTGGCACTTCTTTGGGAATCAAAATAGTATATCATTTTGGAAGGCTTGTGGATGACGATGAGGATCCAGTGGTCGCTGCGTAAAAGGTAAGGAACCAATATTAACAGACGGGGATACATGCTTAAGAAAAGCAAACTAGGGACGGTAGTAAGTAACTTACGGGGGATTGTAGGGCATGAGCACGTAGTCCTTGTCCTTATGGTACAGCAATGACTCGGTGAGGAAGTTTATCAGGACAGGCTGCGCTTCTCGTACATAGTACTCGTTCATGCCGACCGGATCAATTATTCCAAACGCGCAGTTGGGCAGACGCCTAGACTCTTGGGCTTGGTAAAGCGCCCACAGCCTGACGAGCATGGTGTCAAGCTGGTAGAGGTTGAAAAAAATTAAAGATGTCTTCAAAGTTGATGTCGAAGGTGTCATGGTGTCTGTCCAGGAAGAAACCAAAATCTTTTGGCACCTCGACCTTAAAGTGCTACACATAATCGTCCCGATTCCGTGACCTCATCATGATCATGTCATGGAGCAGTGTCATCTGCACGGGCAACCTCTGTAGCTCATCATCCGAGACCAAGGGCTCACCTGTCTCGTACACTAACCGTCGAGACTTCTTCATGGTTTCGGCAGATGTCTGGAAGGATAAGGTCTTTTTCTTGCTGTCCTTGCTTGCCTCCTTCGCAGCGGTGCCGCCCCGCCTGTGTGGTCTTTTTCTTTTCCTCTCCGGCTCCGGAGAGGAGGCCCTCTTGCCTCCCGTCAACGCTTCGCCCACTGCGGCATTGAGCGTGCTTGGAGATAAGACCTTCTTCTCTGCTGCGCTCGGGTCACGGCGATGCTTGGAGCGCTTTTCACGGGGCGGCGAGTCTGTCTTGGGTTGCTCCTCCTCCTGGGACGGAAGGATCGTCGTGTGCTGCTGCCCGGCAAGATCGTCATCCCGATCATCGAACGAAAACCGGCGTACTGCACAGGCCGAGCGGAGACGGGCCGGCTCCGGCTGATGGAGAGGGGATAGTTGACGTACTAGGAGAGGACACCCCGGGGATAGTTATCTGGCTCTTCGGCCACAGGATGTAGTACCCCTTGCAGTCTCCTAGCTTCGTGACATCTTCTTCAGGGGCGACAGGGACTGCGACGTCACTGAACTCGGCAACGACGCGGTCCACCTGCACCCTCGCCATGTGGGAAGGTATTGCAACGTTGTGGCATGTCGCGCCCTCCACCGGTGGGAAGACTAGGCCGTGTGCAACCATCTTATTCACGCCAGGCAAAGGGATTGTAAGGTGGCATTTCGTGGGGCCCTGCATAATAAACAATGTGTCGAATTAGAGCATTGTTATCTGCACAATTCTATTAATTAGAGCCCTCATATAAGTGATTCATGGTGGCGACGAAACTTACAGCGATGTCTTCGACGGGACTTGGCGACTCGGGGGCATTGTCGGAGGCTGAGGCGCAGCTGCTCCATCCAGCAGGATAGGAGCCCTGATGTCCATGAGGATGGACAGGTGGCCGAGACACATCATAGCCTCTAGACGCTAAAAATTCTTGGGGCGCCAACTTGCCAGCCTCTTGGGCTACTCTTATCATCTCTTGCATTAGAGATGTTTGCCTTCCTCTCCTCCTCTGGCGGGCAGCCTCGCGGTCTTGGGGAAACACTGCGTCCCAGATAGCCCCGCTCCCGATCCCTCGGACACGCCCTGTCTTTTCCCTCGTCCCTAGAGCCTTCGAGAGATGGTCTTCCCACCTCTGGCTCTGGACGGATTCCTAGGAGTTGGCAGGCTGCTGGGACAGCTGTCTTTGCAAGGTCAACGGCACAACGTACGGATCGTTAGCGAACTGGAAGCACAACAGTATATTTGAAGAAGAGATCGGATTAAGATTTTACCAATCTTTCGGAGACCGCCTAAAGCTTAGGGTCCATGATAATAGGAGTCCCAGTGGCCGGGTCTGAAACTGTGTGCGCCCTCATCTAGATCTAGGTGCGTTCCTGCTCGATATCAGCGAAGGGAACCGGTTTCCCAGCCGCTATCAGCGCGGCGTCCTCTTTCTCCCAGATCGGTCTTTTCCCACGAACACCTCGGCTGCCAAGGTGGTGGAGGAATTTGTTCTTCGCGCGTAGCTCCTTCGCTCGGTGACTCTTCTCCTTGAATTCGTCACTCTTCTTGTCAGCAACGAACTCCTCCCAGTGTTCGAGTTCTACCTTTGGCCATTTTTGTTTGATTACAGTATCGAAATCGGCGTCTAGCAGTTTCCTTGCTTCATATCGCCATGTTCTTAGCGCAGCACACATGATGCTTTCCGCTTTTCTTCAGACTCTTTCCTTGTCAGCCTCTGGGACAGCATACTTATCCCAGAGCTTGTCGAAGAAGACCTTTTTCTAGCCGTTCGTCATTTTCTTGAAGTCCTGGCATGTGATCCTGACATGCTCGCGGACAATGCACCCGCATGTGTTGCTGAACGACTTCGCAGCCTCCTCGGGACTTGTAGGAACACCTGTCATGCCGACTCGAGTGACGACGAATGTCTCGTTCGTCAGCTGGTTCCCTCCTCTAGGGTTGTACCGTCTCTTCAGCTTCTCTGCTGCTGACGACGGCTCCGGCGCCTCCTGTTCCTCTGATCCTGACTCGCTTGATCGAGAAGCGTCTGACGAGCCAGACGCACTCTCTTCATCTCGCGCCATGGCTATTTCAGGTGCCGAAGGTACATTCCCCGCCTCGACGGCAGGTTCACTAGCTGGCTCAGGGGCTGTTTGATCGGTTAGGAGCGGAGCGTCAAGAGGGGCCGCCACGTCTAGGGGCGCCACGCTGTCATCATCTACGCGGGCTACTTTCCGGGTTGGCGACGAGTCCATTTTCCGATATATTAAGAAACTGAAACAAGGGCCTACCTATCAGCAAAGGACAGTTCCAAGCATGGTCGTTTGCTATTACTAAATTAAAATGCATGCACCAAAGATGGTACTGCTTGAAAGTAATTTAGCAAAGTATCTTATAGTTTGATTCAGTCATTGCTCCTAAAATTTTATTCATACTACATCAAATCGTCAAAACATTCTGCGCCATATTGGCACAGAACTGCAAACACATTGGCACATTTGCTCTAATTTAGGATGAGTCAAAATCATTTGTTCATCCCTTAAAAGATTATAATCTGTACATATCCTGGCATTCTAGCCTCAGAACTGTTTGATTGTTTGCATACAAATATACACTAAGCAGAAAACAGGCTTAATGCCAGATACTCAAATACTAACCAATCCCAAGCAGCCAGAGTTGCCCTCTCCTTTTAACGATATCGTACCTTCCTTTCCATTGTTCCAAAGAAAAGAGAGATAGAACAACCCTATAACTCCAGTGTGTTTGCGGGGAAACAGACAAAGTTGAGGAAATGATGTGAATAAGGAAATACAGTGCCACCTTCGTATTCTTTGGATGTCATAAATGTGATTCTTCAAATACATATTTTGAAATAAGGAGATTTAACATGGTCATTCAAAATAGTGAAGACAATATGTCTAGCATTGCAAAACATAGCAGTAAAGTAGTATCTGCAATCCTTAAAAGGCATCTTATAAGAAGTATAGCTGATTTGTGAGAACATCATAATTGTACTAAATCTGCATGACGGAAACAGACAGTCAAGGGATCCAACTCAGTCACTGAATTTATAAAACACGCACAGGTTAAAATTGACCATTCAATCGAAGGATTACATGCTTAAAAAACACGCATCTCCGTCACTCCAGATCATAGAATTCTAATATCACTACGATTCCCTGGCAATGCGATCTCAGTCCCCCAAAAACCCCTACAATTCTCTGGCATGTCCGAACAGAAGCACACAAGTAGAAAGCACATAACATATGCCCTAGAACCTATACCAGAAATGGTTTACAAGAGCAAAATTCCTAGATCCGTACAAACAAATCCAAACAGCAGTGACATGATCCTCTCTCGTTGTCCTCCATAATTCCATGCTACCCCGAGCGCAAGTGATAACAGCACCATGCCGAGAATTAACGCAACTAGTTTGGATCAATGCCATTGCAACTTTTCAATACACAGCTAGATGGCAGTATGAGAAAAAAAAGAAGGGGAGGGAAGAAGGAAGATAGGAGGAAAGCAACAAAGAGGACGGGGAACCAGGGGGCGGCACCGACCGGGGTCCTCGGGGCGGCGGCACCAACCGGGGGAACGGGGCGGTGGCGCCGACGGGAGCTCGGGGCAGGGCTAGGGCTCGGGGATGGCACCGACGGGGGCTCGGGGCGGCGGCACCGACGGGGGCTCGGGGCGGCGGCGCGGCAGCCTGGCGGCGGGGGGTAGGCGCGGGCGTTCACGGCTGGTTCCAAACTTAGAACACGCGAGACAAATGCGCCAAAAATTTGGCCAAGTCCCATTTAAGTAGGGCGGCAGAATCACTGACGGGCTCACGAAGATGCCCGTCAGTGGAAGTTAACGCAGAGTTTCACTGACGGGCTTATGAATACTCGCCCGTCAGTGGAAGTTTACATCCACTGACGGGCACTAAAAAGTTGCCCGTCAGTGAATAAAAATTAGGGTTTGCGCCGCATGCTCCACTGAGGGTATGCATTAATTTGCCCGTCAGTGAAACTTATTTCAGATTTGTTTGTAGTTTCGACATTTTTCTCTTGTTGACCTACTTTTCTATACTCCTAAACCCATGTATATTGAAAAATCTCCTGCATGCTTTATGCTACGCACTACATATTTTTACTTGTATTCTGAATTTCATATATTTAATCTTCGACTGAATTAAGATGGTTGAATTCTTGCGACAAGCAACTCAATCGTACCTTTGAACTGATGATTACTAGCGAAAAGAAAATACACAAAACTCTGAACATACACAAAACTCTGAACATGCAACACGTGCCTAGCTATTTCACAAAATTCTGAACATATATAATGTATTAACCATTCAATTCACTAAAAATGATATTATTACATATTGTGGTTCGTTCTGAATTGATCGGAAACCTAGATTTCGTCGTCTTCGACACGCTTCTCAATAATACTTCTGATCTTCTTGGTGGTATATGTCAGGCCTTCGTCGTGGCTGCGTCTTATGTACGGGCACGCATCCTGAGAACTTTTGTGCCTCTTGCTCGTTCGATCATCAACATCTTCTTCTTCTGTGTCCGGATCGTCGAACTGGTCGTAGTCCTCTTCGTCAACTACACCATCGACTCTGACAATACTCCTTTTCCCTTTCTTCATGACAACGCGCTTCTTATTCTTTGGATATGTTATGTAAAACACTTGGGCGAGCTGTTTGGCTAATACCCATGGCTCATCTTTGGGACCAATTGATTTGACTTGTCGTGACTCCATAGGGATCGGTGGAGGTATCACCATGGTACTGGTGTTCATATCTTCGATTCTGACGTCTTTCGCCCATCTGACACGAAACATGGGGATCTTGGTCACGGTGTAGTGAAGTTTCCAGATCTCTTCGATCACGCCGTAGTACCTACACTTCTTGCCATGATGACCAGTTCTAGACTCCTGCGTTACACCGCAGTTCTGGTACGTACTGCGCCGGTCTTGAGCCTTGGTATAGAATGTGTATCCGTTGATATCATACGATTGCCACGTCACGACTTTGCTATCGGGTTCTTGTGACAACATTCGGACGGTTTCTTCTTCTCTATTTGTCGGCTCCCTTTCGTACCAGTAGTCCTTTAGCCACCGGGAGAACTTTACGTTATGTTCTTTCGTGAGCGCAACTGTGCAATGCTTCGTATCATGTGGATCTGAATATAAGGCCGTACCACAGCCAAGTGTTGCAGCACCATGAAATGTGCTCTGTTGTAGTCATCTAATCTTTCCGATCGATACACATGTAAATTTTTATGCCCGATCGCACCTTTACCGTCGAGCCTGCCTGTGTGACGCGAAACTGGAACACCTATAGGTTTTTGATTACGCATGTAATCCGTGCAGAACTCGACGCCCTCTTCGGTAACATAGCCTTGGATGATCCTACCTTCCGGATGCACTCTGTTACGAACGTAGCGCTTGATAACCCCATTGTACCTTTCAAACAGGTACATGTTGTGCAAAAACATGGGACCAAGGTCCAGTATCTCCGGGACGATATGGATCATGAGATATATCATGACATCGAAGAATGCTGGAGGGAAATACATCTCAAGTTCGCATAGTATGACAGTGATCTCGGCCTTCAGTTTCAGGCAGCGTTGCACCGTGATTGACTTCTGACAGATAGTGTTGAAGAAGTTATAAAGATCCGTGATCGTCTTGCGGACACCTGGCTCAATGATACCTCTAATTGCGACAGGCAGTATCTGTGTGATCATCACGTGGCAGTCATGAGACTTTATGCCAATCAGTCGATGAGTCTTCATGTCAACAAGTTTTCGGATGTTTGCGGAGTAACCCGAAGAAACTTTGACACCATAGAGGCATTCGCAGAGGCTATGGAGCTCGTCTTTACTCAGAGTGTAGCAGGCAGAAGGACAGTTGGTCTTGACTCTGATACCATTCTTCCCTGTCTTGGTCGTTTCTCTGGTTGCCCACAGCTCAGGTCTTATATTCATGTGTTGCATGTCTACTCGTGCCTTCGGCCCATCTTTTGTCTTCTCCAGAATATTGAGCAAGAGACCAAGCAACCTGTCGCAGACTTTTTTCTCGACATGCATTACATCAATGATGTGACGTGTGTCTAGGTGAGGCCAGTAAGGCAATTCCCAGAAAACAGATTTCCTTTTCCAGACGCCCTTTACCGGCGGTTGTTTCTTTCCTTTTCCTGGCTCAACTTCATCCATTTCATTCAAGAGATCATAGATTTCTTGTCCGGTCTTCTCGCGAGGCTTTGGACGGATTTCTTTTGTTCCGTCGAACCTTTCCGTGTCCTCTCTCCATGGGTCATTCATGGTCAGCCACCTTCGGTGTCCCATGAACACGATTTTTCTAGAGCCCTCTAAGAAAACACTCATCGTTTCTTCCATGCACCTAACACATGCTTCGTATCCTTTGGTGCACTGATACGCGTTGTTCCCGTACGCAGGATAATCTTGCACCGTTGTGAACAACAGGCTTTTCAGAGTGAAGAACTCTTCTCTGTCCGCGTCCCAGACCTGAGCCCCTTCTTCCCACAGCGTAGCTAGTTCGTCCTTCAGTAGCTGTAGATACACGTTAAGATCCATTCTAGATTGTTTTGGCCCTTGAATGAGAATAGACAGGTGCATGTACTTCCGCTTCATGCACAACCATGGAGGGAGGTTATAGATCCAAAGAACAACGGGCCATGTGCTGTGTCTGCTGCTCATGTTGCCGAATGGATTTATTCCGTCCGTACTCATACCGAACCTGATATTCCTCGGATCACTACCAAAATCTGGGTATTCGGCATCGATTGCCCTCCACTGACAAGCATCGGCTGGGTGTCTCAACACCCGTCCTTTCTTCTCCCCTCTTCGTGCCAACGCATCAGCTTTGCCTCCTCCTTGTTACCGAATAAACGCTTCAGACGGGGGAGGACTGGAAGGTACCATACAACCTTTGCAGGGGCACCACTCGTCACTTCTTCCTCGTCATCGTCTTGGTTTCTGCCCCGCTTATATCGAGATGTGTTGCACACCGGACATTTGTGCAGCTCTCTATACTCCCTGCGATAAATAATGCAGTCGTTTCGGCAAGCGTGGAGTCTCTCTACATCCAATCCAAGTGGGCAGACCACCTTCTTGGCTTCCTCGGTGCTCGTAGGCAACACATTCTCCTTTAGAAATACCGTCGCGAGGTAAGGCAGCGTCTCATCGAAGCTTGCGTCCAGACAGTTGTGGGCTGCCTTGATCCTTAGAAGTTCTAGCGTGACTGATAGACGCGTGTGCTCAGGATCGCAGGTGGGATACAACAGTTTTGTCGAGTCTTCCATCAGTTTCGCAAACTTTGTGACCTCTCTTTCATCCTCGGGGTCTTCGACCACCTGGTCCGCCATGTGACTGTCCCTCAATATTTCAGCCAAATTGTTCCCGCCTCCCCATCAAGTCATCCCTACATTCCAAAATATGGTCTTCATCTTCTTCTACGTCTCCATGTATGGCCTCTTCTTCTAAACATTCACGAGTAGCTAAAATTTCTGTCTCCTCCTCACCGTGACTTGTCCAACGTGTATAACCTTCCATGAAACCTTTAGTCAACAAGTGTAGTTGCAGCATGCCTCTCTCGCTGAACATTATCGTGTTCTTGCATACAGAACACGGATAACACATCTTGTTCGCACCCTTTTTCTCCCTATCTTCCTCGGCCACATCTAGAAACCCATTCAGAGTATTGACGAAACTCCGTGTTGCCATTTCACCGTACATCCAACTTCGATCCATCGATCCCTACAACAACAAACTGATTGATTATAGTTCAAATTAACCGAACAAACACAAAATTTATTCTTTTCTTTCATGTACTACATCGTACCAAAGAGAGCTCGCTAGCTAGGGCCGTCAAGGAGCGGACTCGAGAGAGAGGAGGGGAGGGGAGAGGAGGGGAGGAGGGAAAATGGGTGGAGAGGAGTAGGGGGGTTAAAAGAAATCTAGATATAGATTGAGGAGGGAGGGAGGAAGGAGGGGAGGGGAGAGAGAGGGAAAAAGGGGTGCAAATTAAGGAGGAGGGACAAAATTGATCTAGATCTAGATCTAGATCTAGAGGAGGAGGGAGAGAGGAGGGGGAGGAGGCCAAAGGGGGAGAAGCGGGAGGAGGCTAAGGGAAAAATTGGGAAAAAAAAGGGGAGGAAGGAGGCAGCAAATGGCCGGAGCTTGCAGCTGGCCGTTTGAGGCGCGCGAGCTCAACAGCCAGCTGCAGGCGCCGCCAAGCACAATTTATAGTCGCAGACATATCACTGACGGGCACTACGTGAGCAGCCCGTCAGTGATAAGCATGCCCCGGAGGCATTCCTGGAGTACACTTTCACTGACGGGCACCACGGGAACCGTCAGTGGAAAGCTAACAATCACTGAAGGACATGTTTAACTTGCCCGTCAGTGAAGGTATGTGTCAGTGGAGAAGCCAGGGTGGACCTCCGTTCCCACTTCTAATGACGGGCACCACAGGACCCGTCAGTGGAAAGCCAACAATCACTGACGGGCACGGTTAACTTGCCCGTCAGTGAAGGTTTGTGTCAGTGGAGAAGCCAGGTTGGCCCTCCGTTCCCACTTCTACTGACGGGTCGTTTTTGTGCCCGTCAGTAGAAGTTGGCCGTCTCCTCCAGTGCGTGACCATCGCTGACGGGCCCGTATTCGCCCGTCAGCGATTCATCTAATCAGCGACGGGCCTCGGAGTGCCCGTCAGTGATTGTCTTGTAGCAGAGATCATTTCTGAGGTAGTGTAAGGTGGTTCTAAAAATGCTCCAAGGAATTGCAAAGTGATAACGATAAGTCGGTGTCATTCAGTCTTGTTGATTCATTTGCTGCTTATGATAAGGATAACTTAATTAGGCTTGCTCAGTTTTACCCTAAGGATTTCTCAAAGACAGATTTGACCCATCTTCCTTTCAACTTACAACCTTTGTTAATGATATAAGTAGAGATGAAAGGTTTAAAAAAATGAAAAAAATCTAATCGAGCTTTCTGTTATGCTTTTGGAACAAATAATCTCAATTACGAACTTGTTTACAAGATTCTCAAATTGATGTTAATTCTACTCATAGCAACTGGGGGTATTGAGAGAGTCTTTTATTCATTGAATTATGTTAGAAAAACAGGCAAGAAAAATAGATCAAGAAAACATGACACCAATTTTTATGTGGAAAACCTTTGGGGGAAAAACCATGGGCACAAGATGATGATCTTCACTATATTAGGATAGTGCGTTATAAAATACAAGGATTTACAATGAATCATCAACTCAACCCATGTGGCTACAAGGGGGTATAGATGGTGGTGTAAAACTAACTGGAGTTGAAGACCGAAACTGAACCGTAAAAGTAGAAGAATTCGGCGCTACGACAAACCCTGGCCACTTACTAGAATTATGATCATATATCAATAAATTATGTGAGGATAAGCTAAGAAACCAAATGATGAAGCAATCTTGAAATGATTGTCTAAATCTTGAAATGCCATCATTTCTTGCTTGCAAGCCATGGAGAATGGTAAAGTTGTATTGTAACTTTCTTCACTATTTTATATGGTCTCTAAATTATTCTAGATATTACTGTTGTGACAAATAATATGTACTTTACTGTCAGTATTGTGAACCTTTATTTTATGTTGATATTGAACAAAGGAAACTTACGAACTTTGACACTACTACACAAGATGACATCACAAATGGGTCAAAATGGTCATCACAGACGGTTTTTGATCCATCTGTGAAAGAGGGTCTGTGATGAAAAATATCACAAATGATATCTTTAGACCTAACTGTGATGTTGAATTACAAAAAGAAAAAAAAACAGCCCAGGATCCGCTGCCCACTGCTGGCCTCTACCTGGGGATGACGTGCTGCTAGCGTCACTTGCGTCATCGCGGCACAAGCCAGGCAACCTCTAGCGCCGCTCTAGCCAGCTGGGCAGCCTGCAGCGTTTCCTCCACCTGGTGCCGCCACATCACCACCTGCACCGTCTAGCTTCCGCCTCTTCCACTCAAACCTGTGCCACCTGTGCCGATTCACTTGTCGGAGGGGTTGCCGTTGCCATCACGTCGCGGGGGAGGAGGGCGAGCCAGATTTGGATGAGGCCACCTCCCTAAGCCGGATCTAGAGGCGAATGCATGTATAAGTGCCGAGAGAGGGGCCTGATATGGGCCAGTTAATATCTCAAATGGTTTTTCTAGAAAACCGTCTGCAATGATTTCTTTAAAAACCGTATGTGATTTTTATCTTTTAAAAATTCTGATCTATTTATCTCATACGGTTTTTTTGAACTGTCTGTGACGAAATATCCAGAATAAAACCTTTTGTAATAGTGTGAATACCCATATCTAGAATCGTGTCTATGTCACCGCATTTATTACCGAGGTACTACGTTAGTTGCATTTTATATTTTATTTTGTTCATCTTCTATCTACTTATATTTCTTGTGTTGGAATAGATGGTTAGATTTATGTTCCGTACGCTAGACATGTTGCTATTATCTCGTGAGGGCCCCAGATTTTTGTCCTTGGTTTGCCACCGCAAACAAACTGATCGTGCAAACAGACCTGGTTCTGATACTACCTGAAGGTGTGCTTGAACAATTGAAGGGGGCAAAAAACGTGGGTGTACTTGAACAAAGTCGCCACTCCGGGATCGTTCAAGGTTATCCGACCGTAGGACGCCGTGTTCGGTCGTTGCTCACATCACAACAGGCAGCCGCACCCCTACCGTTTTATTTGAAAGCACACCGCTACCGTTCAGGGGCGAGTGTTCACTACTCAGTTCTGTACACGGCAGAGCAGGTGTATCAGCATATGGCCAATCTGCAAAGCACAAGAGGAATAGTCCCTTTCGAGCCCGTGGCCGTGTAGTGCCGCTGTTAGTTACGTGGTCCCCGTCTAGCTGAGAACATAGGATGAGGTCGGCTCTCCGGAAAGCAACCACGCGGCCGGACAGCCAAACTAACTACGCCTCGGTCCGGATCAACGCACCACTGCCTCCGTGCCGCGTGTGAGGCTCACGCGCTCGCGCGCATATTGGAACAGTGGTGAACTAAAATTTCGATGTAACGAAGACATAGCAAAGAGTACAATCTAAAATGAAACTAATCCATACACACTTCATATAAGAATCACATTGATAAGAGAATATGATACTAAACAAAACAACAACCAATATCTGCATACGTACGATGAAAATACAACATTGAAAAATACCTCATTAGTGTAGCTTGTAGAATAACTTTACACAAAATTTATTGAACATGCTATTCTGAATAACCGACCTGTCAATAGCCAAAGAAAGATGAATTAGTAATGTCACAATTAATTGATTGTAAAGCATAGAAGACAAAAGAGCAGCCAAAAGGCATACCACTAAAGCACTAGTTGCATCTAGGAGGTCTGGTCAATTGCCTTCTTTAGTTCTTCATGGCTTAAAAGCATTTCTTAATTTTACCACAGTCTAGTCCTTTGAGTATCTCTCACTCGATGTAGCACACCGTCAAATCATTAAGCCAATCATCGGATATCTTATTGTGCAAACCAGTCTTGATAAAATTCATAGCTGAGAAGACACTTCCAACAGATGACGTCACAACCGATAGTATCAATGCTAACTCAATAAGACGATAGACCAATGAAAATACAATATGATTTTCAGTCTCAACCCTCTTATGGCTATGCTTGTAAGATCATGACAAACAATAAAATCATCAACTCTTCGCACATGAAGAATGAAAGTTTCAAGTTGATCCTCTATAGTCGCTAGATCAATGGAGGAGAAATCCTTATCATAGATCTCAGCTAGTCGAGCAAGCTTATCCACGTTGAACTTAGAGAAGGAGTCCCTTGGATCAAGACAAGTAAAGCATACAAGCAACTCCGAAGACACCTCATTGAAGCCATGATCCCTCTCTATGTTAATAGCATCTATGGCAGCATAAAAGGTATCAACATGAAAATGATGGTCTTGAGTGATTAGGTGTCACATCCTGATTTTCCTAAACCTGAAAATTAGGGCCAACAAAAACTTTTTCGCTAAGAATGTCAGTTAAAATACACCAGACCAAAACTTTTACTCAAATCATGTTAAACCCTAAAGGGGAGTCAAGTCAATAACTTCCACCTCTGTTCCTACTCCCTTAATCCCTGCTTTGTCAAAGATCTGTCCGGCAGGGTGTACAAACATTGATCTACACTTTGTCTCCATACGTGGCCACTCACCCTTGCATTCCTGCCGCGAACATACCTACGGCACCCTTACCCCATTTTGCTTAACCGGGGCAACCTAGATCCACATCTGCCGCTAAGTGCTCACATGGTACTTTTGCGAAATTGAAACATATATACGTCATGAACTTCTTTCGAATGCTATGATCTTCTACCATCTACATCGCCATGTTCTATTATGAATATGTGCACATATATACTGTCTTGGTATATACACAAATATACCCATCCCATTTCTCATCCGGACCGAGGACTAAAACCTTACTCTTTGTTCGACTATGCCGCAATCCTACGCCTATATGTGAGTATACCGGCAGTACTCCCCAAATCCTGGCTCACCATGACTTTCCATCACAATCCTAACCCCATCGCCACCATATATACGCTGGAGTTTCCGAGTGTATGTGAACACCTACACTCTGAATTTTAGCTCACTTCTTCCGAGCCGGTGTAAACTCCAACACCTTAGCTATCGTATGACTGCCCCTATGAACACGTATAGACATAAATGTAGATCCTAACACTTCTTTTCCGAGCAGCGGGTCAAAGCCCTAACCCGACCATTCGACCTGAAACCCTAATTACCCTTCCAGCAGTCGACCGTTCAAACCCTAACCCTAAATCTTTTGGAAATCAATTCTTCCAACCTATGGCATGAGTCATAGACTATCCCTCTCCCCTCACAGCCCCAAACATATCTAAATACGAGAAATACCCTTCTTCCTTCTTTAACCCTACAAAACATATATTCTTCTCTTATGGGTTGAAACCCTAAGTCGATTTTCATGTGCGCTCCTGACCTCAAATAATCCCAAATAAATTACGGGAACTTCCTAACACCCATATCAACTCAAATATGAAATAATATAGAGTTGTCCAGTGTAAGTTTTCAAATCCATTTCGAATGTAAATTTAAGGCTGATGTGAATGCTATGCTACGACCTATAGAAATAAAATTCCTAAAAATTCCCAGAAATCATCAAAGCATTCTCTCATGATACAAAACTCTATTCTATGCTCATCTCCCTTTATGCACTTCAAAAAAAAAGAAATCCTCTAAGGACCAGTCAAAACAGCACTGTGATCACCTCTGTTGCTCTCGGTTGATCGTCACAGCCCTGCTAACACCACTCCCCAATATACCAAACATCACCCCATGGCCCACCCGTCATATGCGTCTTCTACACCCTCATCCTGTCCCCAAATTTGCCACCTCTCTCTTCCTCCTACTGATCCCCTGCTGCTCCTTGCCACTCGGCTTTGCGCCAGGCCGCATTGGCCAAGCTCCCAACTACACGACGACTTCCCCGCTGCCTGCCCTTTGACCAGCCAAGCCATCCCTGCATCAACCGAGGTCGGTGCCTAAATCCTGCTGTGGCCATGCCCCCATCTCCCTTGCCATCAACACCGGCCACCCTTTTCTCCTTTAATGCCGAGCGGTTCTCCTTGACATTATCCTCCCAGGCATCTTCACCCTATTTCTCTTTAATCCTCAAACCCGAGTAGCCCAATCCCAGCACTCCCTTCTACTTTCTCTAGCTCCTCAACTTCTCCAGGGCCAAGCTCAAGCCCGAGCTACTCCATTCATTTTTCTACCGAGCTGCTCTGCTAGCCGAGTTTCTTCCTAACTTCCCCTCCATTTCTTCCTCTTTCTCCCCAATCTTCACAACCGAGCGACTGTGCTTCCGGCCTCAATCACACCGAGCCCTTCTCCTCGTCCGCCTCTCCACCAGTCCCCTCAAGCCGAGCTTCTCAATCCCTTCTCTACCCCAAGCAATCAGGCGGCCGAGCTCCTCCTTCACTGCCCGAGTTTCTCTCCGGTAGCTCCTCCCTCTCGGTTCACCCCGCAGCCAGACTCCCGAGCCCGAGCGTCGTCGCCACCATTGGTAAGCCACTCGAGCCAGCCTCCGTTTCCTCATCACCATCGCCGCTGTGACTTCAGGTCAAGTCACCACCGCCCCACCTTGGATTCTCGGCGCAGGAACCACCGGCAAGCTGCCGTGTCGCCGCCTACACCTATTCCACTCACCTCGGGCCTCTGCCTCGCCGCCCGCTTCAAGCCAACTCCCGCCGGCAAGGCGAGCCGAGACACCCCCGCCATCTATCCTATTCCCTCCATTCTCCTCGGGAAATCGGTTCAGAAGCCGCATGCATAGATAGATGATGAGTGAGCCGGTGAGTACTAATTTCTCTGACCTCTTGGTCCCACGGCAAAATAAGCGGAAGCGGGATTCCTTGGTTTGCGCTTTCTTCCTTTGAAGGCGTATTCCGTTTTGCATCGCACCTCTGTTATGCTTTCCCTCCAAGGAAAGCGTGTTCTTCTATTAATATTCTGAAGATGCTCTGTGCTACTCGGAGGCGTGTTTCTGCTAATGCGCCTCTGACATCATCACTACCCCTTTCCCCAGCAGACCCTTCCCCTTTCCTTTATTTCCCTTCCGGCAAAACTTCGGAACCCCGTATCTTCCTCATTCTAATTTTGACTGACCCAACTCTTCTTCCTCTATTCATCAAAATTCAAACTCTACCCACCAGTACCAATTTCATAATTTTTGAAATTATTTGAATTTTTAAATTTGAATTCAAATCAAATATGACTCTAGTATGTATATGCATGTCTTTCATAAGTCACTTCCATAGAAAATGATTCTTTTCCAAATGTCATCTAAGTATTATGCAATATTTTGAATCCAGTATATCGAAATGACAGTAGCACTCGTTATGGCGTTAAAGCCAATGTTTTTGAAGAATAACCTTAGGAGCATGGATTTCTTCCGATCGGATGTGTTCTCATTTTATGTAGGATATAGCAAATGCCTAGAAAATGTATCGCTTTTCTAAGCCTTAAGACTCACAACCTTAGAGCACTACCACCAGACTGAGTCCACGTGTATTTTCCCAGACACTATCTTAGGATGCTCATAAGCCGGAGACCTAGTAACTAGAATCTAACCCCTGTTCTCCGAAAACCCTAAACTCAAGCTCAATCTCCTTAAACAACCGAAACCCTTAAGCAAGATACCCCAATATAGATTAACCCTAGCGATGTCCTGAGTTTCCAAAGTATACGTAAAACCTGCATTGTGTCCCCAATGATATAAAGAAAATAAAGAAACCTTAAGCGATGAAGTGCCGTGAGCGGATATTTCCCGCCAAGCTAACGCAAGGCACCCAACCCTAGCGCTAACAACTGCTTAAAATCAAATGGCTAATCAAAAATGTTATGATTTCACGTGTTGAAGTTTCTGATTCCACATTCGATGTTATTTGACTCTTCTTTGCAATGTTGATTTATTCGCCATTCCTTCGACGTGTAGATACCAACGTTAGGAGATATTACACGAGGGATCTCAGACAATTATCGAATCGGATTCAAGACCAAGCCCCGGACAATATTGTCAGGCAAGCATTCCCACTTTGATCATGTTGAATCCCATATGTGTGAAACTTAATTATGTTGTTTGCAAAATTTGCATGCTATGTGGATAACAACGGTATTTTATGTAGACCTAGTTATACCCTATAGTTGCAAATGACCTAGGTCCGAAAATCTGATCCTTGTAAACCTAGACATATTGGTCAGTTGATATTCGATCGACAAAAATAATAAGGGTATAGGCATTAGCCATGCTTAGACCTGCTATAGTTAAAAACCAAATTTTGTTCAATCTTCCTCGGACATGGGATTAAAACCCTCGAATTGTAAGTGCACTCCGAGGTGATGTCTGAAAGTGATGTTTGCCAAAACCCTAAACAATATGGGAGATGATTTTGATTCGGGTGAGAAAAGTAAGGGCAGTTCGGGGATGTTAGAGTAGCAGATAGTGGCATGGTCATCGAGGACGAGTATGGAGTCTTGCTCGAATCAACCAAGGACCGAGCCTAAGTGTCGCTAAACCAGTTCCACACTGTACGTCCACATGTCCTTTATGGGGAGGACTTGGCTTAGTACCTCGTCAAATACTAGAGCTTGGACCCGTGGGCAGTAGGGAGTATGTGACTAGGCGGTTAAAGTCCTAGAGGGCCTCTACCACATGGTGTAGGGAGTTGTCCGACACAAAGATGAGAGTAGTTCCATTTTAGAGTCTGCGAGACAAAAGTAAAGTTGGGTAAAACATCTAGCGGGTCCAGTTCTAGTATGGAAACGGGTGAAATGTCTCGTTGTAATACCCCTGTCAGTACACGGTGCACAGTGTGCCCAGGGTGACTTACATCTTGTGGGTAAAGCCGTACAACCTCTGCAGAGTGTTAAAAACTATTCGAATAGCCGCGTCCTCGGTTATGGACATGAGCTAGTAAGGCCACACATTGGTTAGACTGAGTTTTGTTTGTGAAAACCTAGGAATGGGATTAAGGACATGGGCATGACGTGTCCACAGTGAGCAGTTTAAACTACAGTCTGGTAGCGAGGAACTACAGAAGAGAAAACCTAGCCCGGGCCGCAAGGCGGTAGCACAGGTAGGTTGTAAGGATTGTTCGAGGCGGTAGAAGGAGCTACCGGCCTCTAGTTGACGACTGTTCAGCTGGATCGTCCAGCACTGATTACTATCTCGACAGAGACAAACTTGATTTCAAAAATGCTTTTGAATCTACTATTCCGTATTTCGATTAAGAACTTACTCTTCCACACAACACTCAGCTTAGTGTAGAGTCACTTCTTGAACAAGCCTTGCATGAAATACATCTGTTAATCCCTCCTATGGGGTGCTTGCGAGTACATTCCAAGTACTCACCTGGCTTGTTGATTTGGCCAGACGAAAGAGACATCAACTCCGAGGATACGATTGAGATCGCGAAAGCTAGGGCGTAACCCCAGTCAGTTGCCTGTTGGGTATGGCATACTGGTGGGCCATATCACCGCTTGAAATTACGCTGCAAGATTTTAGCCGTTGGGCTTCAGGTATAATACCTTCGGCTTAGACGGTCTCTATATGATTAATACTCTGATATGTGCGTGTATGACAATGATATACAGGTTGACTTGTGTGTACTGGCTACTGATCCAGGGATCGGTACAGTAAACACAAGGGTTTATCCGGTCTTAAATCCGGGTACGCCACATTAGGTCCCCTCCCCCTTTCTTGGTCGGCCCCATCTTGGTACCGGTTCATTCATATTTGGTATTGGAATCTCATTTGCTTCACAAAATGCTTTGGCTTCATAGAATAATGCCTCCCAACCATGGTTCCTCAAGTTGCCCGAATTGTGCTTACACATCAACAATCACTACCTCAGGTAACACCAGCACTGACGGGTGCAAAAAGGCAATCGCTAATGGGTTTCTCGCCCATCAGTAACCTCCTGTCAGTGGAAGTCCTACTTTCACTGATGGGCGGCGGGCCCGTCAATAGAGATATATTTTCACTGACGGGTGTAACCTACCCGTCAGTGAAAAGACTTGCAGCGCTACCCGGGCGGCATCCTGGGGGTACTTCCACTGGCGGACTTCCGCCCGTCAGGGGTATTTGTTTCCACTGACAGGTAAATGGGCGGTGCCCGTCAGTGGAAGTATTTTCATACTTTTTTTAAACAAATAGACAATATGAAGCATATGTAGCAATTAATATCACAAATATTAAGCATATATAGCATTTCATATCACAAATATTAAGCATATATAGCAATAAATATCACAAATATTAAGTACACATATAAAAGCAAGTTTATAACAAATGAAAACGACAAACAAATGAATTTAATAATGTCGATCGTTAGAGATCTTTTTAAGGGGGTAGGTTTTGTAATACCCAATTGTAACGAACTAGGTATTTGCTTTGCATACATGCATACATGTCATCATCCCCGCACCATCTCATTTAAACCTGAATATGATGTAGTTGTACTTTATAGAATATGTTCATATCTCATCCTCGGTGGATATTTATACAAATACCAATCAACTTATTCGGAGTAGTTGAATTGACTATGTCATCAGCCAAGGGTGGGGGAAGTCATCAAATTCTTCGAAGAGACCCCGATTCTAACTTCAAACACTAACGAGAGCTAGAAGTAGGGTAGAGAGAAAATAGCAAATTCTAGTAGATGAAAGGTTCTCAAGCTTCGCAAATAGTTTCAAAAAGTGAAAACCCTAATCCTATGGGCAATTTCAGAATTGTTGACTATACCTAGGGCCTAGTCGCAGCGTAAACCCTAATTTGAGCCCTAATTGAAATTGAATAAGGACATAGGTCAAATCTTATCCAAATTGATTCAAATTCTCCCAGTAGCTCCCAAATAATGTTAGGAGGGCCCTGTAAAAATTTCAAAACATTTGGAGCAAGATTTGAACATAAAATAACGAGAGGAGTAGCACTGATCCCAGGAATTAAAAAGAAAAAGAAAAATCCTAAACCTACTCGGGCTGGAAGCCTGCTCGGCCGGCCCAACTAGCCGGCCCACTTCTCCGCGCGCGCTCTCCCCCGTCTTCTCCCGCTGACAGACCGGCCCCGCCTGCCAGCCTCTCCCCTCTCTCGCTCCCGCGCCCGGGCCCGCCTGTCGGGTCTTCCCCCTCCACGTCGCCGCCGGAGGCTGGCCGGGGTGGGCGGTGGATCCCCGGCTGTCCGAGCTCGGCCGCCCTATTTAAGGGCCGGTTCCGACAGCCCTCTTCCCCCTCCTCCATCCCACCGAAACCCTAGCCATCTCCTCCTTTCTTCCCCAGCGCTCGAGCTTCTTCTTCTACTCCGGCCACCCAACTCCGACGAGCAATCGCCACCGTTCCAGTGAGCCTCTTTCCTCCCCAGCAAGCTCCCGAGCTCCCTCACCATCTTCCTCACCCATCTCCCTCCTCTGTAGCTCAGATCCGAGCCGGAATCCCCCTCGACGCCGCCTTCGTCCTCAAGTCCGGCCAGAACTCCGACGACTTCCCCGAGCACGCTCCGGTCCCCTTTCCTTCCCATTTTCTCCTCCCCGAGCTCCCTTCCGACTGGCTTAACCTCCCTCTACCCTCTTCACCACAAATCTGGAACTGGAGCAGCCTCCCCGCCGGTGACCGAAGCTCCCCGCCGCTCCTCGCCACCGCAGATAGCCTCCCCGAGCTCCTCCGCCCTCGCCGAGCACAAATCCGACCCCGGGGTGAGCTCCTCGTGCCTCAGCGACCTTCTCCGAGTAGTCCCGAGCCCTCTAACGCTCGGGGGCTCAACTCCGGCGAGACCCCGGCGTGTGCGCCACCGTTCCGAGTGTCCCCGGCCACCCCGATGCTGAGGTGGATCCCCGAGGGTGCCGTGGCATCCCCTGGTTGGCTGGCCACGCCAGGTCAGCTGCTGACCGAGGCGCCCCCGAGCCCGGTCAGCTCTGCCTCTGGGGCCCAGCTGTCAGCCCGTGGGGTTTAGTATTAGGATTGGGGGGGGGGTAGGCAGTGGGGTGTGCGTAGGATTTTTGTTTTAGTCTGGGTAGGCTTCGGGTGTACCTAGCATTTAGGGTTTAGACTGATTAGGGTTAATTTTGTACAGATTTTCAAACAGTCATAACTTTCAAACCACATGTCCAAATTTGATAAAATTTATATATTTGGAAAGCTTATGAAATTCTCTATAATATGGCTGAATCAAAACTTAATTTTGAGCACATGCACCAGATGATATCTAGGGTTGTTGTTTAGCTATTGTCGAGGGTCGATAAGCCCTAGATTCGTGACCTGAGCTCCGATTTTGACAAACCTTATCGTGTTGAGAACCTTATGGGATTTCCTGGAAGTTGGCACCATTAGTTTTCCAGTAACGACACATGCACGATGGATCCTTGTAGAGTGTGAATCGTAGTCCCCTTTTATCGTCGACGTCATCGATAAACCCTAACTCGATGACTGTAACCCCAAATTGAACAATTTCAGCTACGCTAGCCTCGTAATTCAGAGCACCATCTTACTACGCAGATTTTAGGTCACGATCATCCGTAGTGAATAACCACCCTCAAACCCTAATACGTAATCGCATTAAACTTGACATGCATGCAGGATAGGACAACACTAAGTAAGAGATGTTCGATGCTTTATCTTCTTAACACTGTTAGACCACCTTAGAAATACATATCTAGTGTAGCTCCTCATGCATACATGCTGGTGTTTAAATATCCTTTTTAATGTTATTTTCCGGTATTTCGTTTTGCTTACACTAGAGCTCGAAGAAGGAGACCCTCAAGCTCACGACTCCACGCAGGATCAGGAACAGTTTGAAGAAGGCAAGCAGAGCTTGTTGCATCTTTAATTATTCATTACCTATTTTAAATTATCTGTATGTTGATATATGGATTATTGTTCAGGAGTTGTGGTCGAGTTTCGGTTCCACTAGCATGGTTAGGGTATGTGGCAAGCTAGGTCTAGCTATGGTTGAATTTAACCTGATGCACTAAGTACTTGAACCCCCTAAGGTGAGATGTGAGAGCCGAAGGGAAAGTGTACGATGGATAAAGTTGGTATCACTGGAGGAGCATGTTGCGACCGGGGGAAGAAGTTGTCGCGATACCAACCCTGACGTAACTCCATCGGGATAACTCCCCTTGTCACGCGTGGACATTAGCGGCATCGAGGCTGGGGTGTAGTGAGGTAAGACTGAGACCCTTGGAGCCTTGCAACCTCCAAGGGTTAAGGCACTCTCTGCGCTCAGTGTGATTGGTGCCGGTAGTGGTCCGAGAGAATAAAATGAATGTGTGGTCGTGATGGTAAAATGTCGATTTGAGATATGTTCTGCCCCAGTAGTTGGGAGATGGATAGCAAGTGAGAGCCACCTTAATTATATTTGGATTTACACATGTGATTTGTGAGTACCATCACGTACCTCCATTAAGTTGCATGAGATCTAGTTGGCATTGGTCTGTGTTGATGTTTGTTTCCCCTGTTAGTAAATCATTGCTATGGTATGCCTTGTCAATTCGAATTGCACCATGTTTACTTCCGGTTATACTAGTATATGTAGGACATCTAATCAAGCACGAATAAGTCTTGCGAGTACCCCGTACTCACCTAGGATATTCCTAGATCATTGCAGGTGAGCCAGCGGTCGAGGAATTCTTCGACGATGCCTAGTGTAATGGTTTTCCTTGGTTAGCTAATCGGCTCATGGGATAGGTTGTGGCTTTTGGTCAGCGACTAATGTGCCACTGTGGGACTCATTTACTGTTCTTCCGCTGTTGTTTAATTACTCCGTACTCGGATATGTTTCCGGCTGTGACCGACTGATGTAATCTTATAGTCCTATGTGGACAGCTGCTAGTGATATCGTATTGTAGAGCTTTGTTGTGGTATACAAGTTGTTATTCAGGCTGCTCATACACAGTGCGTGAATGATATGAAGTGTATGGGTATGTCGTGAAGAGTCTAAGCTGTACCTCTTTTTACTAAGTCGAGCAGGAACTGGTTGAGTGACCCGCTGGCTGAGATGCTGTGCTGGCCAGGCAGGGTGTGGGCGTGTTCTACCGGGCTTTCGAGCGGTCCACTGGCTTCCGAGCTGGGTTAGGGTGTGGGTAGAACCGCCGGGCTCCTTCGATCCTGTTTGTCCTGGTAGGATGGGGGAACGACTCTGAATCTTCACCGGGTCAGGGAATCGTTTGTGGCTCTGGGCAGTGTAGTCGCTTCCGGCCGGCTTGTGTTGATCAGGTGTCGGATCACTCCACCTCGGTGAGTACGGCGCAGGTACCGTGCCACCAGGTCGACTGGTCCTTCGGTCCTTGGTGACCACTCGTGCCCTTAGTCATATACAATTCCGGGTCCGTGACAGCTTGGTATCAGAGCCGAGCTGACCGTAGGAAGCCAATTGCAGGTGGTCGTTAGATAGGACTTGGCGTTGCCGAGAAAACTATTTAAAAATGTTAAACCCTATGTTTAAAATTAATAAGTAGACTGCTTTTTATTCCTTACCCTCATCACTCTTAGTTCTGAATTTTCCCTCATATTGCATTTGTTTTTCTTTGTGTGACTAATTTTACCCTCTCTAACCCTAAAATTGTATAGGATGGTGTACAACATTGTGACCGACCCAAGCCAGCTGGGAAGTTGGGCCACCCTGTTATGGAGAATGTTGGAATACCTTGGCGTGCCCCAGGAAGACCTCCCAGCGTTTCACGCCAAGACCTATGAGGTTCAAGGGAAGGCTCAATTTTGGATGGGATGGGTCACTGTGAAAGCCTCTGATTTGGACCAGACTTTTACGGCACCCAGAGCTGGTGATGATGATGCCCGACTTGAAGCAGCTAGGAAAGCAGTCCTCCATGTACGACATCACTTCGATGAGATCTTCCTATTCTCCCCGTTCCGCCTCATTCCCCAGGTAGGTAATGGAGGCAACAATATTATGGTACCAGCGCCAAGCGACGACGAAGAAGAGACGGAGATAGAGACTGTCAACCACATTGTCTCTGCGGAAGTAATGTATGATGGGTTGTATTTGGATTATGGAAAAGCTACTCGCGAGGTGGAATGGCTAACAAGAGTTAACCGCCAGCTTCGTTCTGAATTGCGTCGGAGATGTCATGTGGCGAGTGAAGATGAGTGATGGGGCGAGAGCCCTTATGTTCCTATACAAGAGCCGACCCCAACTCCGCCCTGTGAGACGAATCAACCCCAGAGTTCTGGAACAAGGCCACGCAAGAGGATGACATCTCGTGAGTACCTGCGACTCTTCACCCCAAAATCCTCACAAGGAGGTACCTCGACACCAGCCGCTCCAGCCCCTACCTATGAGGCAGCTGCAGAAGAAGAAGAAGAAGAGGACCCGTCGATTCGTGTGTGGTATACCACCAGTAACCCACCGACCGACGAAGAGTAGGATGAGTGCTTACAGGATAGGGCTCAGAAGTATCTAGCACTAGTAGTAGTCGTCGCAGCACTGATTGGATTCTAGTGTCAAGTTGTTGACCTCTTGTGTGGTGTAAGCTGAACCAAAATCTAGGCTTAAGACATCTCTTGGAACCATGTAATTGGGTATTGGTGGCTGCCATTTTGACACAGTATTGATGTTTATTTCACCATAAGGGTGATTTAAACCGCAGCCCCACGCATGAACTCTGATAATCATATCAATATATTCGTGTGTTAGCGTCAATTCTCCTTACCATTGTTTTGTGCCTCATTTTCTCGCGAAAGTGCGTATGAAGCGATGTGCCGTATCCTTGGTTACCTCATCATACTCCTGTGGAAATGTCCTTGAGTTCCCAAGTTTTCACCCCTTTTTAACTCATCCGGTGTCTTCTGTTTTCAGCAGCATGGCATCTGGAACCCGCGGAGCCGCTCGCGGGCGTCGTGAGCGTGAAGAAGAAGAAGAAGAAGTGCCACCTCCCCCTCAACAGCCCAGTGTAGCAGACTTGCTGGCAACCCAGAACCGAATCCTAGAGCAGCTAGTGCGCAATCAAGGCGCCGGAGGTGGTCAAGGCAGAGGCAGCCTATCTGATTTTCAGAGGACCCAACCAGCTACCTTTGATCGGACCGATGATCCCCTAGCGGCAGATAACTGGATCCGCACAATCGAAAGGAAGCTTCAGCTGGCCCAGTGTGCCGAAGAAGATAAGGTTAACTTCGCCTCTCACTATCTGGAAGGAGCTGCCGCAGACTGGTGGGAGAACTTTTTGGCCTTACAAGCTCCCGAGCATGTGATCACTTGGGCCGAGTTTCGAACCGGCTTTCGTGCATTCCATATCCCCGATGGCATCATGGCCCTGAAGAAGGGAGAATTCCGTGACCTCCGACAGGGAAAGAAGTCGCTACTAGAGTTTCTCCACGACTTCAACCACCTAGCCCGATACGCACATCGAGAAGTCTCCACCGACGAGGACAAGTTGGAGAAATTCATGGAAAAGTTGAATGAAGAGATGCAGGCCAAGTTGGCCGCTGTGGATGTGCAAGATTTCCAGCAGCTTGTGAACAAGGCAATCAAGATAGAGGCGAAGGAAGCAGCTCTCAGTCAATCTCGCAAGCGCGAAAGGGAGGCGTTGAGGTCTGCCGCAAGTAGTTCCCAGAAGCCGCGGGTGTGGCAGCAGCAACCACCCCGTCCCGCTGGACAGTATCCTCCAAGGCCGCAAGGTGTTGCTCCTTATCCCCAACAGCAAGGATATCAGCCCCGTTCCCAGGGTGGGCAGCCGCGACCGTCCCTTGATCTAAGTAAGGTGCGGTGCTTTAACTGCGGAAATATGGGGCACTTCGCGAGCAGTTGTCGCCAACCGCGCACTGGACATTCCTTTGCCCCCAAGGAGCAGCAAGGACAGCAGAGTGGAGGCCATCAAGCCAGGGGTCCAGCCCGCAACAATCCTCAAGCTGCCGGCCGTGGCAGAGTGAACCACATCACAGCCGAGGAAGCACAGGATGCACCAGAAGTGGTGTTGGGTACGCTCTCCGTTCATTCAACTCCTGCAACTGTTCTGTTTGATTCTGGAGTATCTCATTCCTTTATCTCCAGCAAGTTTGTGCATGATAACCATGTCCCATCATCAGCATTGCATCATCCCCTTCTGGTTGCAACACCAGGTTCGAAAATGAAAGCCGAGCTAGTTTGCGAGGGCGTTAAGGTAGAGATTGGTGGAGAGATGTTTCTGGCCAACATGGTAGTTCTGGGATCAACCGGGTTAGATGTTATATTGGGCATGAATTGGTTGATCCAGCATAAAGCCAAGATAGACTGTGCCGGAAGATCAGTGTCCCTTACCTCTGATTCTAGTAAAGAAGTGATGTTCGTGTCCTCGTCCCCATCGGAGTGTCTCTTTGCTCTGAGTGGTACCCTGGAACAGGGAATTGAGCTCGTTCCAGTGGTATGCGAGTACCCGGACGTCTTCCCCGAAGAGTTGCCTGGTATGCCCCCAGATCGAGCAGTGGAGTTCGTCATCGATCTTCCCCCTGGAACCGCCCCTGTCTCGAAGCGACCATACCGGATATCCCCAAAGGAGTTACTGGAGATGAAGAAGCAACTTAAGGAGCTCGAAGGCAAGGGTTTCATTAGACCAAGTTCCTCACCATGGGGTTGTCCAGCCATGTTCGTGAAGAAAAAGGACGCAAGCCTAAGGATGGTAGTTGACTACCGCCCATTGAACGAACTCACCGTGAAGAACAAATACCCTCTTCCCAGGATTGATGACCTATTTGATCAGCTGACCGGAGCATGTGTTTTCTCTAAGATTGACCTCAGGTTAGGTTATCACCAAATAAAGATCAGATCTGATGACATCCCCAAAACCGCCTTCACCACCCGCTATGGATCATATGAGTATACGATTATGTCCTTCGGCCTGGCCAATGCCCCTTCCACCTTCATGCAACTCATGAATTCCATATTTATGGAGTATCTTGACCGCTTCATGGTCATCTTCATCGATGACATCCTCATCTACTCCAAATCTGAACCTGAGCATGAAGACCACTTGAGGTTGGTGCTCGACAAGCTCCGTGAGCACCGTCTCTATGCGAAATTCTCGAAGTGTGAATTTTGGAAGCACCAAGTGGAATTCTTGGGTCATGTGCTCTCAGCTGAAGGTGTTGCTGTTGACCCAAGCAAGGTGCAAGCCATCCAGGAGTGGAAACAACCCAAGTCGGTTACCCAAATCCGCAGTTTCCTAGGGTTGGTAGGATATTACCGTCGGTTCATTGAAGGCTTTTCTTCCATAGCGAAGCCAATGACAGAGTTATTGAAGAAGGACAAGAAGTATGTGTGGTCCGATAAGTGTGAACAGAGTTTCCAAGAGCTCAAGAAAAGGTTAACCTCAGCCCCAGTGCTTATCCTTCCGGACACCCACAAGGACTTTGAGATTTATTGTGATGCTTCTCGGAATGGATTAGGGTGTGTGCTCATGCAGGAGGGTCGCGTGGTGGCCTACGCCTCACGTCAACTGCGTCCTCATGAAGTAAATTACCCTACCCATGACTTGGAGTTGGCTGCCGTGGTGCATGCCCTGAAGATTTGGCGCCATTACCTCATCGGTAATCGCTGCGAAATCTATTCTGACCATAAGAGTTTGAAATATTTGTTCACCCAACCAGATTTGAACCTTCGCCAGAGAAGATGGCTTGAGCTCCTTAAGGACTACAATTTGGGTCTGAACTATACCCCTGGCAAGGCAAATGTCGCAGCAGATGCTCTCAGCCGGAAGGCCTATTGCAACAATGCAATGATCCAAGCGCAGCAGCCACCCCTCCATGAAGAGTTTCAGCGGCTCAACCTCGGGATAGTTGAGCATGGTACCCTCGCCACCTTACTAGTAAAACCAACCCTGGAAGACCGAATCAAGGCTGCCCAAATACAGAACGTCGGTATGCAGAAAGTCAGGGAGAAGGTGAAGAATGGTACAGCCACTTGTTTCACCGAAGATGAAGAAGGAATTCTGTGGTTTGGAAAAAGGCTTGTGGTGCCCAAGGATCACGACCTAAAGGACTTAATTCTCCAGGAAGCTTATAACTCCCCGTTGGCCATCCATCCTGGCAGCACAAGGATGTACCAAGACCTTCGTCGCCGGTTTTGGTGGACCAGAATGAAGAGGGAAATCGCACGATTTGTTGCTGAATGTGATGTGTGCCGCCGCGTGAAGGCCGAGCATCAGAGACCAGCGGGCCTGCTTCAGCCACTCCCTATTCCCGAGTGGAAATGGGAAGAAATTGGTATGGATTTTGTAGTAGGCTTGCCAACATCTCCGAAGGGCAATGATGCAGTCTGGGTGATTGTGGATCGCCTTTCCAAAGTTGCCCACTTCATCCCCGTGAAGACCACCCATAAAGTGAGCCAACTGGCGAGATTGTATATCTCCCGGATAGTGTGTCTCCATGGGGTTCCCAAGAGGATCGTTTCGGATCGAGGCACTCAATTCACCAGCCGGTTTTGGAAATGTCTGCACGAGGCTATGGGAACCTCTCTGTCTTTCAGCACCGCCTTCCATCCTTAGACCGGAGGTCAAGTTGAGCGGATAAATCAGATCCTTGAAGACATGTTAAGGTTGTGTGCACTCACATTGGGTTCCAATTGGGAGGATTGCTTGCCGTATGCAGAGTTTGCTTACAATAATAGTTATCAAACCAGTCTCGGTATGGCACCCTTTGAAGTACTTTACGGGAGGAAGTGTAGGACCCCATTGAATTGGTCCGAGACTGGCGAGAGGCAATTCTTTGGACCTAATCCAATTGAGGAAGCCGAAGACTTAGTCCAACTCATCCGAGAGCATCTTCGTGAAGCCCAGTCAAGGCAGAAAAGCTATGCCGATCCTCATCGCCGAGAAGTTACATTTCAGATTGGAGATAGTGTGTATCTCAAGGTCACTCCATTCAAAGGTGTCCGCCGCTTTGCAATGAAAGGGAAGCTAGCTCCTCGCTATATCGGTCCCTACCGAGTTCTAGCCAAATGAGGGACCGTGGCTTATCAGTTGGAACTGCCTCCTGAGCTGTCTCGATTGCATGATGTCTTCCATGTATCTCAACTTAAAGCTTGCCATCGAGTCCCCGAGACCAAGACCAACCCTGAAATCGAAGTGCTACACGAAGATCTATCTTATCGAGAACATCCTGTGTGTATTCTTGATGAAATGGAGCGCAAGACTCGAAGCCGTACCATCAAGTTCTTCAAGGTCCAGTGGAGCAACCACACTGAAGATGAAGCTACCTGGGAACGCGAAGAATGGCTCAAGACCGAGTTTCCAACCTTGATGATGAATAGTACGGCGTCCCGCGTATTAGGGGGATCCGTATACAGACTCCCGTGACCTTAGGAAGTACAGCTTACCCGGGAAGGATCCCTGGACAATAAGGTAACCCCTCTCGGGGAGAGAAGACTCCCCTTAAACTAGGAAGTCGATCCCGACGATTAAGGAGACCAGAGTCCTACTTGGGCGTAAGTCCACGTCCGGTACGACCCTGGGAACCCCCTATATAAGGATCAGATATCCCATAGGGTAGGGGGGGAGCCAATTAGGTTAAGACGTCTAGTCGCAACTCCAGAAGACGAAGCCCTAGAAGATCCACAGTCTCAAAGGAGTCGAGCCCGGAGGATAGCTAGGATTAGTCTACGATTAGGCCTAGGATAGCCACAAACACACACCCCCCATTGTAAAGCGTGTTCCCGATTAATATATAGCAACAGGACGTAGGGTTATTATCCTGAGGGAGGCCCGAACCTGTATAAAAACGGCTATTCCTTGCTGTCAGATCTCTCGGCACTTGGGCCCTAGAGGTCCCTACCCCCCCAGTAATCATCATCTCACGAGTACCGTAAGATCGCCGGTTCACCGATCGTCGACAGATGGCGCCGACCGTGGGGACCTCTCCGGACTAAGCCGTCGAGGAAAGATCAAAGTCAGCAGGACGTGCAACTAGGCGCGATCAGATCCCAGCGCCGTTTGCACACCCCTCCCCGGTTGCGACCGAGGAGGAAGTAGCAAGCACGGCAGGAAAACCGGTCGCAACCTCGCCCCGCACTGAGTACTCGGACCAGGGCTTCTACGACAACTTTGGCCCTATGGACCCGTACCCGGTGACGGATCGAGTTGACTTCAGAGAATACGCCCTTGGAGAGGACTCGGATTGCGAAGCAGATCACTTCAGAACCGAGTGCGCCAGGGCCTTCAGCGGGAAGTTGGTCTTGAATGACGACTCCCCGGCAGGGATGACCAGCCCCATGGCGGGGATTTCTCCTGCTAATTCTGATCGTGGTGACGATCAAGACTGTACCCGCGTGGCATCCGACGAGGACAACGCGATGGAATACGAGTACACGTCGTCCAGCCAAGGACCTCGGATGGTACTCGCGATCGACGATGGTCGAGAAGACCCCGAAGATCAGGATCTGCCCGGGGGCTCACAGCCGCGCAATGCGCTGGCTGCCTCCCACGTGGACGGAGGCTTGCCCGCTGCCGGGGAGAGAACTCCTCGTCGAAGCGGGGACCTGCCCGCCATGGGAGAAAGGTCCCCCCCGGGAACGAGGGAGTACGTGTCCCGAACTGCTCGAAGACTTGCGGAAGTGCGCAATCTACTGTCACAGCCTCCCGTAGCGGATTTATCTACACCCGCAGGGGAGCAGTGGCTGCGACGGCTGGGGGCAGACCTCCAGGAGGCTCAGAACCAGGCCGAGTCTTCTCGAGCCCGATCGGTGGCCCGCAGCTCTACCCGGGTGGATACCCCTCCTCCGCCGGAAGAACGGGATCAGGAGAGATGACACCCCAGGAACCGGCCTCCTCAGGAGGAGCAGCCGGTGGACCTCCGAGAACAGCTTGAGCGGCACCGCTGCCAAAGGCGCCAGCAGGGGCAGCAACCTTCTCGGAGAGATCACGTGCACAACGCCAATACCCGGGGCCGGTCCTCGACCCCGAATAGTGGCGAGAATGTGCCTTATCGGGGATCCTTCAGCGGATGTCAGGCGTTGTCCCAGGAACTCCGACAGGTACGCTGGCCTTCTCGTTTCAAGCCCGGCTCGCTTGAATTGTACGACGGAACCACGAATCCCGTGGAATTCCTCCAGATCTACACCACCACGATTGAGGCGGCCGGCGGTGACGAGAAGGTAATGGCCAACTACCTCCCTACCGCTCTCAGAGGAGCCGCTAGGACGTGGTTGACGAATCTCCCCCCGGGAACGATACGTTCCTGGGGACAGCTATGCGACATGCTACTCGGGAACTTCCAGGGCACCTTCCCAAGGCCTGGTCGGGTCGACGATCTATTCCTCGTCGTCCAGCGACCAGATGAGACATTCAGTGAGTTCACGAAGAGGTTTAGTGCTGTCCGCAACACTATACCCGAGATAACGGACTCGGATGTCATCCGCGCCTTCACTCGGGGCAGCCGAAACGAGATGTGCACGCACGATCTGATCATGCGCCCACCAAAAACCACTAGGCAGCTCATGGACCTGGCCGAGAAGGCCGCTTGTGCGGAGGAAACCCTTCGCTATATCAAGCAGCAGCGGGGTGAATCGACCAGCTCTCCCCTCCGGTCAAGAGGCGATTCACGCAAGACTAAGCGCAAGAAGAAGCCCTCCGGAGGGAGTAAGGAGAAGAGGACCAGAACCGACGAGGTGATGGCCGACGTCTCCGAGAAACGCACCTGGAAGCCAAGCCCCAAGGATAAGCCTACAACATCCTCGGACAAGACGTCCAAGCCCTGGTGAGACTTTCACCAGACTGACTCGCATGATCTGCGACAGTGTCGCATCTTCAAGAAATACCTTAGGGAAGAGCGTGAGAGGTTCCGCGAGGAGAACCCTCAGGTCGCTAACAACAGCCGGGAGACGTCTTTCGACGATGATGATTCTACCCCTGAGCCTTTCCAGGGGCACGTCAGAGCAATTGAGCACATATTCGGGGGCTCAACCTCTTACGAGTCCAAGAGGCAGTATAAGGCGATCGCCCGGGAAGTCCTCGCGAGTGTACCGCGAGTCCCTCGAGCGATCAAGTGGTCTGAGGTAGCAATCTCATTCGACCAGACCGATTGCCCCGAAAAACTGTGCTCGACCGGGACGGTACCCGATCGTGGTCGAGCCAACGATCAACAATTGCCAAGTGGGCCGCGTGCTAATAGATGGAGGGAGCTCCCTCAATATCCTATTCGCCAACGCCCTCGATGCCATGCAAGTGCCACGGTCGTCCGTGCAGACGGTGACGCACACTTTCCACGGCATCGTCCCGGGCTCATCGGCCATGCCGATAGGGCAAGTCACGCTCCCGGTTACCTTCGGTACACCGGAGAATTTCCGAACAGAGAAAATCCTGTTCGATGTAGTCGATTTCGAGACAGCTTACAACGCTATCTTAGGACGACCTACTCTGGCCAAATTCATGGCAGCTACGCACTATGCCTACCAGTGCGTAAAGATGCCCGGCCCAAAGGGCGTCCTCACGATAAAGAGTTCCCCCAGAGAAGCACTCCTCTGCGACAAGAGAAGCCTCGACCACGGACAGGAACACCTGGGGGACAGGGGACATATACAGTCAAAAACCAGTACGACCGTGAAAACCCATGGCGAGATAAAAATAGTTCCTCTAAGTGCGGCAGAGCCCACCAAGACAGTCCGGATCGGGTCAACGCTTGATCCAGACTTAGAATCATCGCTCGTCACTTTCCTCCGGGGGAACTCGGATGTCTTCGCATGGCAGCCATCTGACATGCCGGGGATCCCTAGGGAAGTAATTGAGCACAGGTTAGCCGTCCATCGAGACGCCGTGCCAGTAAAACAGAAACTACGGCGATTCGCCCCAGATCGGAAGGAAGCCATCAAGGTGGAAATCGAAAAACTCCTGAAGGCCGGCTTTATCCGAGAAGTCGAGCATCCTGAATGGCTCGCCAACCCAGTTATGGTTAAGAAAGCCAACGGGAAGTGGCGAATGTGCGTCGATTTCACGGATCTCAATAAGGCCTGCCCAGAGGATGCTTTTCCCCTACCCAGAATAGATCAGATAGTGGATTCAACATCAGGATGCGACTATCTAAGCCTCCTCGACGCCTATTCGGGCTACCACCAAATAAGCATGTGTCGGGAGGACGAGGAGAAAACCTCCTTCGTGACTCCGTTCGGGGTGTTCTGCTATTCAAAGATGCCCTTCGGACTAAAAAACGCGGGAGCAACATACCAACGCGGAATGCAGCTCGCCCTCCACAGCCAAATTGGTCGGAACGTTGAGGCGTACGTCGACGACCTTGTCGTAAAAACAAAGAAGAAAGAAGACCTGCTCTCGGACCTACTGGAAACATTCACCAACCTCCGAAGAAACAGAATAATGCTGAACCCGGAGAAATGTACCTTCGGGGTCAGCGCCGGAAAATTACTCGGGTTCCTGGTATCGCACCGGGGGATTGAGGCAAATCCCGACAAGATACGGGCGATCGCAGAGATGAGGTCCCCAAAAACGGTCCGAGACGTCCAAAGACTCACGGGTTGCATGGCGGCCATGAGCCGATTCATATCCCGATTAGGAGACCACGAAATTCCTTTCTTCAAACATTTGCGACAACACGACGGCTTCGAATGGACGGCGGAGTTAGAAGCGGCATTCCAAGAACTCAAAGAATACCTAACCTCCCCTCCGGTACTGGTCGCGCCTAATCCCGAGGAAGGGCTACTCCTCTACATCGCGGCCGGGCCGTCCGCGGTCAGCGGAGTGTTGACGGTGGAACGCGAAACCCCCGAGAACCATGAGAAGGTCCAAAAACCAGTGTACTACATCAGCGAGATCCTGCACGGACCCAAGGAACGTTACCCCTAAGTTCAAAAACTCCTGTACACAGTCCTCACCACATCTCGCAAGCTTCGACACTACTTCCAAGCTCACACGGTCACGGTCCCGACCACCTACCCCTTGGGAGAAATCCTCCACAATCGCGAAGCCATAGGTCGAATCGCCAAGTGGGCGGTCGAACTCCGAGAGTTCGACCTCCACTTCGTTCGGCGCACGGTGGTCAAATCACAAGTCCTCGCCGACTTCGTCAGTGAATGGACGGAGCCCGACTGTTCAGCGTCGCCAGTGGAAAAAGACGACATCTAGACACGACACTTCGACGGTTTCCTAACCATCGAAGGCGCGGGGGCTGGGGTAATCTTGACCTCTCCAACCGGAGAACGCCTGCAGTATATACTACAGATTGACTTCCCGGCCACAAACAACGTAGCTGAGTACGAAGGGTTGCTAGCCGGTCTCAGAGTCGCTTCGGCACTCGGAATCCGCCGCCTTCTCGTGAATGGAGATTCACAGTTGGTAGCGAGACAAGTGTCCAAGGAGTATCAGACTACAGACCCGAATATGGCGGCTTACCTTGCGGAGGTGAGAAAGCTAGAGAAGAAGTTCGTCGGTTTTGAGGTACGGTATATCCCCAGAAAGGATAACTGCCAAGCCGACAGTCTTGCCCGCCTAGCCTCCTCACGATCTCCATGCCCACCCGGGGCCTTTGTGGAAAGGATCTCGACGCCGTCCGTGGCTTCCCATGAACCCGGGGACGAAGGAGAGGTGGTTAAGCACCCCTCAAGGGTGTCACCAGGTATTGACGCTCCGAGGGGGGTGGCGGATCGCCTCGCCGCTCCTCTCGATCTAGAAGAGTCGCGGATAGAGCCCATCCGCAAGTATCTTCTCGATCGAACTACACCTGAGGACGATGCGCTTTCCGAGCAAATTGCCCAGCGCGCCAGGATGTACTCCCTGGTCGACGGGGCCCTCTACCGATGAGGGGCCCACGGAGTGCTCATGCGGTGTATCCCTCAGACGCAGGGTATAAGATTACTCGAAGAGATCCATGGAGAGGTGTGCGGGGCACATGCATCTTTCCGAACCCTGGTCGGAAAGGCCTTTAGACAAGGATTCTATTGGCCGACAGCCCACCGTGACGCGAGCGAGTTAGTGAAGCGATGCCGGCAGTGTCAATTTCACCGCAGACACATTCACCAGCCCGCCCAGGCATTACAGACTATCCCCTTGTCATGGCCATTCGCCGCATGGGGTCTCGATATCCTAGGGCCGTTCCCGGTAGCGCCCGGGGGCTATAAGTTCCTTTCATCGCGATCGATACGTTCACCAAATGGATCAAAGCCGAACCTGTCTCGCAGATCACGTCGGAAGCAGCCAAGCGGTTCATAATGAGAAGCGTTATGACCAGATTTGGCGTCCCGAGCAGAATCATCACCGACAACGGTACTCAATTCTCCAGCTCCGACTTCATCGAATACTGCACTGAGCTCGGCACCACGATATGCCATGCCTCGGTCGCACACCCACAGAGCAACGGACAGGTCGAACGCGCCAACGGACTTATTCTCCAGGGGATGAAAACCCGCGTCTTCGATAGAATCTCCGCCCACGCCAAGGCTTGGGTGAGCGAGCTACCCTCCGTCCTCTGGGCCCTACGGATGACCTCTAATCGGGCTACCGGAGAAATGCCGTTCAGCCTGGTATACGGAGCCGAGGCCATGCTACCGAGTGAACTTGCCCTACGATCCCCACGGGTAGAACTATACACCGACAAGGAAGAAACCCCTCGAAGAGAGGACGACCTCAACTTCATTGAGGAAAAGTGGACCCAGGCTCTTCTTCGGGCTACCCGCTACCAGCAGAACCTTCGCCGCTACTATGACAGACATGTTTGAAAACGCTCACTGCAAGTCGGAGACCTTGTCCTACGGCTCGTGCAAAATAAAAGCAATAGCAATAAGCTGTCTCCCAAATGGGAGGGTCCTTACACAGTAGTCGAGGTTACTCGACCAGGATCCTTCTGACTAGCGATGGAAGACGGCTGAGTCCTCACTAATTCCTGGAACATTGATCAGCTCCAGAAGTTTTACGTGTAAAGCTAATAGACTGACCACTCGAGAACATCCCTCGAGTAGACAGTCGGGGGCTGGTCCAGAGACATAAGTTCAGGAGTTATTCATTAAACAGAGCAGGAATCCTATACATGTCTGCCGTGCATACGAAGGCTACGCGTTTACAGGTCGGGCAAGTGCAAACGCCCAGAAAAATCTTGAGCGGCTCGGTCCAATTCCGCCAGGCGATCAGGAAGGTTCGCCGTGGCTCGGAGAGACACACCGACCGTGGTGAGTACCAGGTCTAGGCGGTCCGCCATCTTCAATAGACTTTCCTCGGCCGACGAAGCTCGCGCTCTTTCTAGCGACAGGGCCTCCTTCTCCCGAGAAAGTGCATCGGAAAGCCGCGCCGATTGATCCCAAAGTGACTGGACCTCGCCACGAACGACTTTCCACCTGTCATGAGCACGCTGAGATGGAAAACGACAAGGTCAGATAGGCTGGCAATGTCATCGGACAAGGGTTACGACAGGCAGTGACCCCCCTTACCTCCACTAAAGGTTTAAGTAGCGCCACGGGATCGTCTTCGGCTGAGGCTTCCTCGCCCTGGAGACTTGGCTCCTGCCGCTCCTTGATGAGTGAAGAGGAGGGTACCGCACCAACCGAGCTCCGACTAGGAAGCAGCTTGACAAACCGCCTCCTCCGTGGGTCGGTAGGAGGGGCTGGTATCGGTGGGGAAGCATCCCTGCAGACCGCCTTCAGGATCCAGAGCTGGGAGCGTAAGCTCGACAAAGCAAGGAGTGGAAGAATGGTACCTCGCCCTCTTTAGCAAAATGGAGCGCCCCCGACGGACCGAAGGATTTCCCGCTCCTCGAAGACTGAGCGGCGAGTCTGATCTCTGTTCGCTCCGCGCGACTTCTTCTACCTTCTCGGTGAGAGTGGTGTCCTCAGCCGCGGTCGAGCATCGACTAGGACCAGAAGGCCCAGCTTCGGGGTCGTCTATTCCCCGTCCTTCTCTTTGCATGGAGGGCCCATTCCACAGAACCAGTATAAGGCGGGCCTGAAGGACCTATGATCCTAAAAAAAGAAAGGATTACCGCTAGAACCTCTTCCCGCTCGTGCAAAGGTCGAAGAGGCAACGACGTGGGGACGCCTTGGCGACTGGGTGAAGGAACTCGCTTGAAGATATCTTTTACCTTTTCGGACACCTCCTCTTCCGAGAGGGCTGCTCGAGACAAAGAGAAAGTCAGAACACCCCGACAAGTCCTTCTTACGGGATCGGGAGGGGGAAACTTACCTATTTTTCTCCGCCGTTGGTACGGATCGCTCGTCAAGTCCCAGGCACCGGTCTCCTTGTGCCGTAAAGGGCAGATTCCGCGCCTGATGAAGTCGGCGACAACGTCGGCCGATGACAGGCCTCGGGTCCGCAGAGCCTTGATCTCCTCGACCAGGTGCTGGAGACGGGAGTCGAGCAGGGTCTCGTCGGTCCAAGCGGATGCTGCGTCGGGCTGAGTTCCCCAATGCCTTATGCTTAGGGGGATCGACGGACGACAATAGCACCACTCATACTCCCACCCCTCAAAGGAGCGGATTTCGGTGGCATCATGTACTCCGCGGTCCTACCCTCCCGGAGGCGGACGCTTGCGCCTCCTATCACCTTCTTCTTTGTCCTCTCCAGCTTGTGGAAATATCTGAATAGATCCAACGATGGCCGCACTCCGAGGAATGCTTCGCACAGATGGGCGAACACGCTCAGGAGGACGTATGAGGCCGGGTCAAGATTCACCACCTCCACTCGGTAGAACATGAAGATCGCGTATAAGAAGGTGGAAGGAGGCAAGAAGAACCCGCATCGAAAGAAGTCGGGGAAAACGACCAGCCATCCAGCTTCGGGTTCCGGAACCCTTTCGCCCCGAACGTGACGGAACTCGGCTTGACGGGTTGATTGGATCAGGGTCAGCTCTATGGAAGATGCGAGTTTCACCTCGTTCATTTCTGAGCGCGGCCATGCTTCTTCAACCAATGGGCTCCCGGCCATGGTGCGGAGAAATAGGAGATGAGAGGAGCAAGAAGGCTAGGAGGCAAGAGACAATGTGTGCAAAACCCCAATCCTTGGACTCCTAGAGATTTAAACTTTCACCGGAGACGAGCGCGGTTTTCGGCACGATCAGTTCCATCGCATTTAATGCGGGCAGTTGCTTTTTTCGCGTACAAGGCATGTCGCGGGAAAAAGAGGGTCTGACAACCCACGACCCGAACGAGCGCGCGCACGATAGCGCAGAGAGATAAAAGATTCTTCATCACCATGCGAATTTTCCGCCACGGTGGATCGGTTTCCTAAAAATATGCCAGGCGGACGCGTGTCCGTGATCAATGGACCAGATCGAATCAGAAAGCATTCTGGGGTTGTCCCGAGGATAATTCCGATAAGGCTTTCACAACTACTCGGTAGGGGTAGAACCTACTCGAAGAAGTCGCCAACGAAAGCTACTCGGATCGCCTACTCGGAAGTTCGCTCCCGACAAGGGCAGATTTCTAACAGAACCATCATGGCCTCATTTCGCGTACTGATTGGGGGCTTGATGATGAATAGTACGGCATCCCGCGTATTAGGGGGATCCGTATACAGACTCCCGTGACCTTAGGAAGGTACAGCTTACCCGGGAAGGATCCCTGGACAATAAGGTAACCCCTCTCGGGGAGAGAAGACTCCCCTTAAACTAGGAAGTCGATCCCGACGATTAAGGAGACCAGAGTCCTACTTGGGCGTAAGTCCACATCCGGTACGACCCTGGGAACCCCCTATATAAGGATCAGATATCCCATAGGGGAGGGGGAGCCAATTAGGTCAAGACATCTAGTCGCAACTCCAGAAGACGAAGCCCTAGAAGATCCACAGTCTCGAAGGAGTCGAGCCCGGAGGATAGCTAGGATTAGTCTACGATTAGGCCTAGGATAGCCACAAACACACACCCCCCCCATTGTAAAGCGTGTTCCCGATTAATATATAGCAACAGGACGTAGGGTTATTATCCTGAGGGAGGCCCGAACCTGTATAAAAATGGCTGTTCCTTGCTATCAGATCTCTCGGCGCTTGGGCCCTAGAGGTCCCTACCCCCCAGTAATCATCATCTCACGAGTACCGTAAGATCGCCGGTTCACCGATCGTCGACAAACCTTGTTTGTCGATCGTTAGAGATCTCGGTCGAGATCTTTTTAAGGGGGGTAGGTTTTGTAATACCCAATTGTAACGAACTAGGTATTTGCTTTGCATACATGCATACATGTCATCATCCCCGCACCATCTCATTTAAACCCGAATATGATATAGTTGTACTTTATAGAATGTGTTCATATCTCATCCTCGGTGGATATTTATACAAACACCAATCAACTTATTCGGAGTAGTTGAATTGACTATGTCATTAGCCAAGGGTGGGGGAAGTCATCAAATTCTTCGAAGAGACCCCGATTCTAACTTCAAACCCTAACGAGAGCTAGAAGTAGGGTAGAGAGAAAATAGCAAATTCTAGTAGATGAAAGGTTCTCAAGCTTCGCAAATAGTTTCAAAAAGTGAAAAACCCTAATCCTATGGGCAATTTCAGAATTGTTGACTATACCTAGGGCCTAGTCACAGCGTAAACCCTAATTTGACCCTAATTGAAATTGAATAAGGACATAGGTCAAATCTTATCCAAATTGATTCAAATTCTCCCAGTAGCTCCCAAATAATGTTAGGAGGGCCCTGTAAAAATTTCAAAACATTTGGAGCAAGATTTGAACATAAAATAACGAGAGGAGTAGCACTGATCCCAGGAATTAAAAAGAAAAAGAAAAATCCTAAACCTACTCGGGCTGGAAGCCTGCTCGGCCGGCCCAACTAGCCGGCCCACTTCTCCGCGCGCGCTCTCCCCCGTCTTCTCCCGCTGACAGACCGGCCCCGCCTGCCAGCCTCTCCCCTCTCTCGCTCCCGCGCCTGGGCCCGCCTGTCGGGTCTTCCCCCTCCACGTCGCCGCCGCAGGCTGGCCGGGGTGGGCGGTGGATCCCCGGCTGTCCGAGCTCGGCCGCCCTATTTAAGGGCCGGTTCCGACAGCCCTCTTCCCCCTCCTCCATCCCACCGAAACCCTAGCCATCTCCTCCTTTCTTCCCCAGCGCCCGAGCTTCTTCTTCTACTCCGGCCACCCAACTCCGACGAGCAATCGCCACCGTTCCAGTGAGCCTCTTTCCTCCCCAGCAAGCTCCCGAGCTCCCTCACCATCTTCCTCACCCATCTCCCTCCTCTGTAGCTCAGATCCGAGCCGGAATCCCCCTCGACGCCGCCTTCGTCGTCAAGTCCGGCCAGAACTCCGACGACTTCCCCGAGGACGCTCCGGTCCCCTTTCCTTCCCATTTTCTCCTCCCCGAGCTCCCTTCCGACTGGCTTAACCTCCCCCTGCCCTCTTCACCGTAGATCTGGAACTGGAGCAGCCTCTCCGCCGGTGACCGAAGCTCCCTGCCGCTCCTCGTCGCCGCAGATAGCCTCCCCGAGCTCCTCCGCCCTCGCCGAGCACAAATCCGACCCCGGGGTGAGCTCCTCGTGCCTCAGCGACCTTCTCCGAGTAGTCCCGAGCCCTCTAACGCTCGGGGGCTCAACTCCGGCGAGCCCCCGGCGTGTGCGCCACCGTTCCGAGTGTCCCCGGCCACCCCGGTGCTGAGGTGGATCCCCGAGGGTGCCGTGGCAGCCCCTGGTTGGCTGGCCACGCTAGGTCAGCTGTTGACCGAGGCGCCCCCGAGCCCGGTCAGCTCTGCCTCTGGGGCCCAGCTGTCAGCCCGTGGGGTTTAGTATTAGGGATGGGGGGTAGGCAGTGGGGTGTGCGTAGGATTTTTGTTTTAGTCTGGGTAGGCTTCGGGTGTACCTAGCATTTAGGGTTTAGACTGATTAGGGTTAATTTTGTACAGATTTTCAAACAGTCATAACTTTCAAACCACACGTCCAAATTTCATAAAATTTATATATTTGGAAAGCTTATGAAATTCTCTACAATATGGCTGAATCAAAACTTAATTTTGAGCACATGCACCAGATGATATCTAGGGTTGTTGTTTAGCTATTGTCGAGGGTCGATAAGCCCTAGATTCGTGACCTGAGCTCCGATTTCGACAAACCTTATAGTGTTGAGAACCTTATGGGATTTCCTGGAAGTTGGCACCATTAGTTTTCCAGTAACGACACATGCACGATGGATCCTTGTAGAGTGTGAATCGTAGTCCCCTTTTATCGTCGACGTCATCGATAAACCCTAACTCGATGACTGTAACCCCAAATTGAACAATTTCAGCTACGCTAGCCTCGTAATTCAGAGCACCATCTTACTACGCAGATTTTAGGTCACGATCATCCGTAGTGAATAACCACCCTCAAACCCTAATACGTAATCGCATTAAACTTGACATGCATGCAGGATAGGACAACACTAAGTAAGAGATGTTCGATGCTTTATCTTCTTAACACTGTTAGACCACCTTAGAAATACATATCTAGTGTAGCTCCTCGTGCATACATGCTGGTGTTTAAATATCCTTTTTAATGTTATTTTCTGGTATTTCATTTTGCTTACACTAGAGCTCGAAGAAGGAGACCCTCAAGCTCACGACTCCACGTAGGATCAGGAACAGTTTGAAGAAGGCAAGCAGAGCTTGTTGCATCTTTAATTATTCATTACCTGTTTTAAATTATCTGTATGTTGATATATGGATTATTGTTCAGGAGTTGTGGTCGAGTTTCGGTTCCACTAGCATGGTTAGGGTATGTGGCAAGCTAGGTCTAGCTATGGTTGAATTTAACCCGATGCACTAAGTACTTGAACCCCCTAAGGTGAGATGTGAGAGCCGAAGGGAAAGTGTACGATGGATAAAGTTGGTATCACTGGAGGAGCATGTTGCGACCGGGGGAAGAAGTTGTCGCGATACCAACCCTGACGTAACTCCATCGGGATAACTCCCCTTGTCACGCGTGGACATTAGCAGCATCGAGGCTGGGGTGTAGTGAGGTAAGACTGAGACCCTTGGAGCCTTGCAACCTCCAAGGGTTTAAGGCACTCTCTGCGCTCAGTGTGATTGGTGCCGGTAGTGGTCCGAGAGAATAAAATGAATGTGTGGTCGTGATGGTAAAATGTCAATTTGAGATATGTTCTGCCCCAGTAGTTGGGAGATGGATGGAAAGTGAGAGCCACCTTAATTATATTTGGATTTACACATGTGATTTGTGAGTACCATCACGTACCTCCATTAAGTTGCATGAGATCTAGTTGGCATTGGTCTGTGTTGATGTTTGTTTCCCCTGTTAGTAAATCATTGCTATGGTATGCCTTGTCAATTCGAATTGCACCATGTTTACTTCCGGTTATACTAGTATGTGTAGGACATCTAATCAAGCACGAATAAGTCTTGCGAGTACCCCGTACTCACCTAGGATATTCCTAGATCATTGCATGTGAGCCAGCGGTCGAGGAATTCTTCGACGATGCCTAGTGTAATGGTTTTCCTTGGTTAGCTAATCGGCTCATGGGATAGGTTGTGGCTTTTGGTCAGCGGCTAATGTGCCGCTGTGGGACTCATTTACTGTTCTTCCGCTGTTGTTTAATTACTCCGTACTCGGATATGTTTCCGGCTGTGACCGACTGATGTAATTTTATAGTCCTATGTGGACAGCTGCTAGTGATATCGTATTGTAGAGCTTTGTTGTGGTATACAAGTTGTTATTCAGGCTGCTCATACACAGTGCGTGAATGATATGAAGTGTATGGGTATGTCGTGAAGAGTCTAAGCTGTACCTCTTTTTACTAAGTCGAGCAGGAACTGGTTGAGTGACCCGCTGGCTGAGATGCTGTGCCGGCCAGGCAGGGTGTGGGCGTGTTCTACCGGGCTTTCGAGCGATCCACTGGCTTCCGAGCTAGGTTAGGGTGTGGGTAGAACCGCCGGGCTCCTCCGATCCTGTTTGTCCTGGTAGGATGGGGGAACGACTCTGAATCTTCACCGGGTCAGGGAATCGTTTGTGGCTCTGGGCAGTGTAGTCGCTTCCGGCCGGCTTGTGTTGATCAGGTGTCGGATCACTCCACCTCGGTGAGTACGGCACAGATACCGTGCCACCAGGTCGACTGGTCCTTCGGCCCTTGGTGACCACTCGTGCCCTTAGTCATATACAATTCCGGGTCCGTGACACATCTGTGCGGGCAACCTCTGCACCTATCATCTGGGAGCAAGGGCTCACCTGTCTCGTACACTACTCGTCGAGGCTTCTTGACAGTTTCGGCAGATATCTGGAAGGATAAGGCTTTTTTCTTGCTTTCCTTGCTTGCCTCCTTCGAAGCGGTGCCGCCCCGTTTGTGTGCTCTTTTTCTTTTCCTCTTCGGCTCTGGAGAGGAGGCCCTCTTGCCTCCCGTCAACGCTTCGCCCACTGCAGCATTGAGCGTGCTTGGAGATAAGACCTTCTTTCCTGCTGCCTTCGGGTCATGGTGATGCTTGGAGCGTCTTTCGCGGGGCAGCGAGTCCGTCTTGGGTTGCTCCTCCTCCTGGAATGGAAGGATCGTCGTATGTTGCTGCTCGGCAAGATCGTCGTCCCGATCATCGAACGAAATGGGCGTACAGCACAGGCCGAGCAGAGACGGGCTGGCTCCGGTTGATGGAGAGGGGATGGTTGACGTACTAGGAGAGGAGACCTCAGGGATAACTATCTGACTCTTCGGCCACAGGATGTAGTACCCCTTGCAGTCTCCTAGCTTCGTGACATCCTCTTCAGGGGCAACAGGAACTGCGATGTCACTGAACTCAGCGACGACGCGGTCCACCTACACCCTCGCCATGTGGGAAGGTATAGCAGTGTTGTGGCATGTCGCGCCCTCTACTGTTGGGAAGACTAGGCCGTGTGCAACCGTCTTCTTCACGCCGGGCAGAGGGATAGTGAGGTGGCATTTTGTGGGGCCCTACATAATAAACAATATGTCGTACCCATTGTTATCCGCACAATGCTGTGAATTAGAGCCCTCAAATAAGTGATTCAAGGTGGCGACGAAGCTTATAGTGATGTCTTCGACGGGACTTGGCGACTCGGGGGCGACGTCGGAGGCTAAGGCGCAGCTACTCCATCCTGCAGGATAGGAGCCCTGATGTCCATGAGGATGCACAGGTGGACGAGATGCATCGCGGGCGTCGTAGCCTCTAGACTCTAAAAATTGTTGCGCCACCAGCTTGCCAGCCTCCTGGGCAGCCCTTATCATCTCTTGCATAAGAGATGTTTGTCTTCCTCTCCTCCTCTGGCGGGTAGCCTCGCGGTCTTGAGGAAAGACTTCGTCCCATATAGCCCCGCTCCCGATCCCTCGGACGCGCCCTGTCTTCTCCCTCGTTCCTAGAGCCTTCGAGAGATGGTCTTCCCACCTCTCACTATGGACGGAGTCCTGGGAGCTCTCAGGCTGCTGGGACAGCTACCTCTGCAAGGGAAATGGCACAAGGTACGGGCCGTTAGCGTATTGGAAGCAGAATAGTATATTTCAAGAAGACATTGGGTTTAGATTATACCAAACGTTCAAAAATCGCGTGAACCTCGGGGTCCGTGATAATTGGTGACCTAGTAGCTGGGTCAGAAACTGTGTGCGCCCTCATCCAAATCTGGACGTGTTCCTACTCGATATTGACGAAAGGAACCAGTTTGTCAGCTGCTATCAACGCGGCGTCCTCTTTGGCCCAGATCGGTCTCTTCCCTAGAACATCTCGGCTGCCAAGGTGATGGGGGAATTTGTTCTTCACACGCAGCTCCTTCCCCCGGCGGCTCTTCTCCTTGAATGTGTCACTCTTCTTGTTAGCAACAAACTCCTCCCAGTGTTTGAGTTCTATCTTTGGCCATTTAGTTTTAATTGCAGTTTCCAAATCGGCGTCTAGCAGCTTCGTTGCTTCATATCGCCATGTCCTTAGTGCAGCACACATGATGTTGTCGGCTTTCCGCTGCACTCTTTCCTTGTCAACCTCTGGGATAGCGTACTTATCCCACAGCTTGTCAAACAGGACCTTTTTCTGGGCGTCAGTCATTTTTTTGAAGTCCCGGCATGTGATCCTGACATGCTCACGGACAATGCACCCGCAGGTGTTGCTAAACGACCTCGCAGCCTTCTCGGGACTTGCAGGACACCTGTTATGCTGACTCGAGTGACCACGAATGTCTCGTTCGTCAGCTGGTTCCCTCCTCTAGGGTTGTACCGTCTCTTCGGCTTCGATGGTGCTGGCTCGGGTGCCGCCTCTTCTTCCTATCCCGACTCACTAGACCGAGAATCATCAGATGAGCCAGACACACTCTCTTCATCTCGCGCTAAGCGAGGTGCTGGTGCTGAAGGTACGCTCGCTGGCTCGATGGCAGCTACACTGGCCGGCTCGACGGCAGGTTCACTGGCCGGCTCAGGGGCTGTTTGATCGGTTCGGGGCGGGGCGTCAATCAGGGCCGCCACGTCTAGGGGCGCCACCCTATCATCATCTACGCGGGCTAGTTCCCGGGTTGGCAACGAGTCCATTTCCGATTAAGAAACTTAAAAAATGAAAATACAAAACAACTATTAACATTTATGAAGTAGGATTTTGACTAGGATAAATAAAATGAGAATAAGGCAACGCATAGACTAGAATAACTTTAAGCTCAACAATTGTGCAAGCTATCAGCCGTGATCTAATGCACATTCTTATTGTTGAAGAAAAGATGCTTAAGCATGAGAGTTACCTACAGGGCTGAAAGATATAGGTAAAACAAAGAATGACTAATGTTGACAACATTACTAAGATAAGTCAATGCAAATTCTCTCAAGCTATTCCACTAGTTAATCTGGATATTCTTCCAATTCAGATGAAAGCTCACCTTTGATGCTTTTTAAAAACCGTTAGTTGTGTTTCTACATTCCATGGCTGAACTTCAGCGTTAACACATCAACTAAGCTAAATGTTCGTAATGACAACATTACTAAGATATTTTGCATGTTTTAGGTCGCTAAAATATAACTACATCGAGTTGAACAAGGTATCGGCCGTCCAAGTGTTAAAAGTATCGGGTACAAAAGGTGTTAAAAAGTAAGAACATATTTTCAGCCAAAATGCCCCCATGGAAACGAGGTCACCACAAGAAGCTATAAGCCACCTATTCGATCATGATTTCTGTAGAACTGTTACAAACAATACATTTAGCTTGATATATCCAATTTTACATCTTAACATACAAGTAAAAGTGAGCAACCAGATATGATACTACAGTTCGAACAAAGTTACTCGCAGGAAACATAAAATCAGCGCTACCAGTTACGTCTGATGCAATCACGAACAGAATTACAGTACAAAGCTGACCCAAAGCAACTACTCCTTCGAAATCGTGGTGCAGAATCAAAAGGGTCAAAAGCTCACCAATCAAACAGCATGGGCACATCTACGACCAATACAACAAGAGTACGAAACCACGAAATAAATGAATCGACGAGGGAAGAGGGATGACTGACCGACGGGAGCAAGAGGTGGTGGTGGAGGCGGGGGCAGCGAGGAACCCTAATTCCTGACTTGAGTAGGGTTTTGGGGGTGGCGAGGAAGACGGCGGCACGGAGAGGAGTCCAGCGAGGAGGCAGCCGGCGGCGTCGGGCTCGGAGGCGGCGCCGGACAGGGGCCTCGAGCGGCGGCTCGGAGGCGGTGCTGGATGGGAGCCTCGAGCTGCGGCACAGACGGAGGCCTCGGGTGGCGGCGCGGAGGCGGGCACGAGCTGTGGCGGCGCAGACGGGGGCCTCGGGCGGCAGCGCGGCAGCCTGGCGGTGGGGATAGGGCTTGTTGTTCACGGCTGGTTCGAAAAGAGAATGCGCGAGACTGTGAAATTTCACCAAGTCCTCGGTTAAGTAGTGTAATATCACCACTGACGGGCCCTTACTATGCGCCCGTCAGTGGAAGTCCTGTGTCCATCACTGACGGGCACCAACCTGTAGCCCATCAGTGAAAGTATACTACCACTGACGGTTACAGAATCTATGCCCATCAGTGAAAGTATATGCCACTGACGGGCACGGTGTCCATGCCCGTCAGTAGATCTATTTTAGGGTTTCATACTAGTTTGCTCGATTTCTGGGTTTGCGAAGTTTTGCGGAGTGAAAATAAAGGATGATTTTAGTTTTTGCGGAGTGGACTTAGGGGCTAATTTTAGGGTTTGCGGAGTAGACTTAGAGCATACATGCAACACATGCCTATTTCACCAAGTCCCAAATATAATTAACCATTAAATTCATCAAAATGATATTATTACACATTGAGGTTTGTTCTGAATTGATCGAAAAGCTAGGTTTCATCGTCTTCCACACGCTTCTCAATAGTAGTTTTGATATTCTTGCTGGTATACGTCAGTCCTTCGGCGTGACTGCGTCTTATGTAGGGACATGCATCCTGAGTATCTTTGCGCCTTTTGCTCGTTCGATCATCAACATCTTCTTCATTTGTGTTCGGATCGTCGAATTGGTCATAGTCCTCTTCATCAACTACACCATCGACTTCGACAATACTCCTTTCCCCTTCCTCACGACAACGCGCTTCTTATTCTTTGGGTCGGTTATGTAGAAGACTTGGGCGAGTTGTTTGGCTAATACCCATGGCTCATCTTTGGGACTAATTGATTTGACTTGACGTGACTCCATATGGATCGGTGGAGGTATGACCATGGTACTGGTGTTCATATCTTCGATTCTGATGTCTTTCGCCCATCTAACACAAAACATGGGGATCTTGGTGATGGTGTAGTCAAGTTCCTAGATCTCTTCGATCACGTCGTAGTACCTACACTTCTTGCCTTGATGACCAGTTCTAGACTCCTGCGTTACACCGCAGTTCTGGTACGTACTGCGCCGGTCTTGAGCCTCTGTATAGAATGTGTATCCATTGATATCATATGATTGCCACATCACGACTTTGCTATCGGGTTCTTATGACAACATTCGGACAGTTTTTTCTTCTCCATTAGTCGGTTCCCTTTCATACCAGTAGTCCTTTAGCCACCCGGAGAACTTTGTGTTATGCTCTTTCGTGAGCGCAACTGTGCCCTTTCTCGGATTCGCTTCGTGCAACTGTCTGATGTGGATCTAAATGTAAGGCCGTACCACAGCCAAGTGTTGCAACACCACGAAATGTGTTCTGTTGTAGTCATCTGATCTTTCCAATCGATAGACATGTAAATTTTTATGCCCGATCACACCTTTACCATCGAGCCTGCCTGTGTGCCGCGAAACTGGAACACCTATAGGTTTTTGATCACGCATGTAATCCGTGTAGAACTCGACGCGCTCTTCAGTAGCATAGCCTTGGATGATGCTACCTTCCGGATGCGCTTTGTTACGAACGTAGCGCTTGATAACCCCATTGTACCTTTCAAACGGGTACATGTTGTGCAAAAACACGGGACCAAGGTCCAGTATCTCCGGGATGATATGGATCATGAGATGTACCATGACATCGAAGAATGCTGGAGGGAAATACATCTCAAGTTCGCATAGTATGACAGTGATCTCGGCCTTCAGTTTCAAGCAGCGTTGCACCATGATTGACTTCTGACAGATAGTGTTGAAGAAGTTACAAAGGTCCATGATCGTCTTGTGGACACCTGGCTCCATGATACGTCTAATTGCAACAGGCAGTATCTGTGTGATCATCACGTGGCAGTCATGAGACTTCATGCCAATCAGTCGGTGAGTCTTCATGTCAACAAGTTTTCGGATGTTTGCGGAGTAACCCGAAGAAACTTTGACACCATAGAGGCATTCGCAAAGGCTATGGAGCTCGTCTCTACTCAGAGTGTAGCAAGCAGCAGGACAGCTGGTCTTGACTCTGATACCATTCTTCCCCGTCTTGGTCGTTTCTCTGGTTGCCCACAACTCATGTCGTATATTCATGTGTTGCATGTCTGCTCGTGCCTTCGGTCCATCTTTTGTCATGTCCGGAATGTTGAGCAAGAGACCAAGCAAGCTGTCGCAGATATTTTTTTTGACATGCATTACATCAATGCTGTGACGTGTGTCTAGGTGAGGCCAGTAAGGCAATTCCCAAAAAACAGATTTCTGTTTCCAGACGCCCTTTACCGGCGGTTGTTTCTTTCCTTTTCTTGGCTCAACTTCGTCCATTTCATTCAAGAGATCATAGATTTCATGTCCGGTCTTCTCGCGACGTTTTGGACGGATTTCTTTTGTTCCATCGAACCTTTCCGTGTCCTCTCTCCATGGGTCATTCATGGTCAGCCACCTTCGGTGGCCCATGAACACGATTTTTCTAGAGCCCTCTAAGAAAACACTTGTGGTTTCTTCCATGCACTTAACACATGCTTCGTATCATTGGTGTACTGACACGCGTTGTTTCCGTACGCGGGATAATGTTGCACCATTGTGAACAACAGGCCTTTCAGAGTGAAGAACTCTTCTTTGTCCGCGTCCCAGACCTGAGCCCCTTCTTCCCATAGCGTAGCTAGTTCATCCTTCAGTAGTTCTTGATACACGTTAAGATCCATTCCAGGTTGTTTTGGCCCTTGAATGAGAATAGATAGGTGCATGTACTTTCGCTTCATGCACAGCCATGGAGGGAGGATATAGATCCAAAGAACAATGGGCCACGTGCTGTGTCGGCTGCTCATGTTGCCGAATGGATTTATTCCGTCTGTACTCATACCAAACCTGATATTCCTCGGATCACTACCAAAATCTGCTCGGTGTCAATTGCTCTCCATTGACAAGCATCAGCTGGGTGTCTCAACACCCCGTCCTTTCTTCACCCCTCTTCGTGCCAATGCATCAGCTTTGCCTCCTTCTTATTACCGAATAAACGCTTCAAACGGGGGAGGACTAGAAGGTACCATACAACCTTTGCAAGGGCACCACTGGTCACTTCTTCCTCATCATCGTCTTGATTTCTGCCCAGCTTATATCGAGATGTGTTGCACACCAGACATTTGTGCAGCTATGTATACTCCTTGCGATAAATATTGCAGTCATTCCGACAAGCATGGAGTCTCTCTACATCCAATCCAAGAGGGCAGACCACCTTCTTGGCTTCCTCGGTGCTCGTAGGCAACACGTCTCCTTTGGAAAAAACCGTCGCAAGCTAAGCCAGTGTCTCATCGAAGCTAAGACAGTTGTGGGCTGCCTTGATCCTTAGAAGTTCTAGCGTGACTGATAGACGCGTGTGCTCAGGATCGCAGCTGCGATACAGTGGTTTTGTCGAGTCTTCCATCAGTTTCGCAAACTTTGTGACCTCTCTTTCATCCTCGGGGTCTTTGACCACCTAGTCCGCCATGTGACTATCCCTCAACATTTCAGCCAAATTGCTCCCCGTCTCTCCCGTCAAGTCATCCCTACATTCAGAAATATGGTCTTCATCTTCTTCTGCGTCTTCATGTATGGCGTCTTCTTCTAAACATTCAGGAGTAGCTAAAATTTCCGTCTCCTCACCGTGACTTGTCCAACGTGTATAACCTTCCATGAAACCTTTAGTCAACAAGTGTAGCTGCAACGTGCCTCTCTCCCTGAACATTATCGTGTTCTTGCATACACAACATGGACAACACATCTTGTTCGCACCCTTTTTCTCCCTATCTTCCTCGGCCACATCTAGAAACTCATTCAAAGTATCGACAAAACTCCGTGTGGCCCTTTCGCCGTACATCCAACTTCGATCCATCGATCCCTACAACAAGAAACTTATTGATTATAGTTCAAATTAATAAAATAAACACAAAATTTATTCTTTTCTTTCATGTATTGCATCGTACAAAAGAGATCTAGCTAGCGCTATCAAGAAGCGGATTCGAGAGCCTTCCGAAGAGGGTAGGAAGAGAGAGAAGGGAAAAGGGTGGAGAAGAGGGAAGTTTCAGAGAGATCTAGATCTAGATACATCTAGAAGGAGGAGGGAGGGAGGAGAAGAGTGAAGTTTCAGAGAGATCTAGATCTAGATACATCTAGAAGGAGGAGGGAGGGAGGAGGAGAGGGGGAAAGAGAGGAGAAATGGGTGGAGGGAGGGTCAAGAGAGTTCTAAATCTAGATTGCATACATCTAGGAGGTAGAGGGGGAGGAGGGGAGAAGGGACAATACCAATTGGAGGAGGAGCAGCGCTCCGGTGTGGCGCAGGTGGAGGTGCTCGCAGCTGGCCGTGTGAGGCGCGCGAGCTCACTGGCCAGCTGTGGGCGCCTCCCCTGTTTTATGTGCAGACATATCGCTGACGGGCAGCCATAGGAGCCCGTCAGTGACAAGTCTACCCTAAGAGGCTACCCGGGGAAGCAACTTCCCCTGACGGGCGCTGAGGACCCGTCAGTGGAAGTAAGACCTTCGCTGACGGGCTGAGATTCTACGCCTGTCAGTGGAGGATCTCTGTCAGTGGTGAGGCCAAAATGCCCCTCTCCTCCTACTTTTACTGACGGGCGTGTCTGTGCCCGTCAGTAAAAGTCATCTCTCCCGGCATCGTAGTCAGTTTCTGCTGCCTGTCAGTGATGTTTCTCATCAGTGACAGGCAACCTCTTGCCCGTCAGTGATGATCGTGCAGTAGAAGTGTTTTCTAAGGTAGTGAATAAATGACATGGCTTGAACAATGTTTTGATCCTTCCTTTGCAAGACAAGAGATAGCTCGTTTGTAATACAAAACACTTTCAACATCATCTTCATGATAAACATAAAGCTAAAGGAATCCATTGTATGCACCATACCTCCTGCCTTAGATGGATTACACACATCGTCATGCATATCTCTAGCACTTGTATCACTGAATCCCACATTGATTCAATACGGATTAAGATTTTGTAATGAGATCTCTATCTAGTATCTCCAGGTCTAGCCAAGGAAGTTTCTTGATGTTTTCCTCTTCCTCAGAAAATCTCACCTCTCTCCAACTTACCCAAAATAGTTTGATAGTGCTTATCAAGTAGTACATCCTTCCGCTAGCCAGATGCACTAATGGTGGTCACAATCACATTCACATCTTCAAAGAAATTCTCGATAGATGAACAATAACTTGTGACAACAACAATTACAACTACAATTGGTGAGCAAGCAATGGACATAGAAACCATATGGGTCCTCATCACGAATCAGCTTTTGTGAGCCATTGAATTCACCTATCATATTTGAAGCTCCACCTCCCTTCCCTCATAGCCTAGCAATTAATGAGTAAACCATGTTTACTAAGCATTCCGACCAATACTCCCTTCAATGCATCTGATGTTACCTCTGTGATATGTTTGATACCCAAAAATATTTCCATAACCTTCTCTTGGTTTTTCACAAACCTGTGGAATAGATATTACAGTTAGTTGAGTAAAACAATAGAAAGTGTGAAATAAAAATATTGAACATATCATGGCCATTTGTTCTTTGATTGATATATCACGAGATTCATCAATAAAAATGGAGAAGACACTATCGCCAATCTCTTCTTTCATCTCTTTGGTGAACAACTTTTTGCAAGGTCCCACTGAATCTTATGGCAAGTCATGCATGCATTATTAGGGCATAACTCATCAAATGCAATCCTCTTCCTTCTTCCTTTCTTTATACCACTTGACCATCTCAGGAAATTTGCCTTTTATCAAGGAAGAAGAAGATTCATCATGTCCACGGAATAGTTGAACTTTTATTACGAGAAAACTCACACAATCTAAAGATATAGCCAAATGAGTTTCATAGTTGATAGATGCTTCCTTGCTATAAGACACCACTTTATGTGGCAAACTTGATTTTGATTCTTAATATCTTCATATGCCATCCTTGCTTTATTGTGGGCACTACTAGCCCCATATATTTTGTACGCATTCTTCTAGGTGCTAAACCCTACTTTTGTAAAGACATCGTGACCAAATTTATCATTCAAGAGATCACGCTGGATCATGTTCAAAAAGAAAGAAATAGAAGCAATAAGCCGCATCCTTTGCCACACTATATTCCAACCATTCATATTTTTTATACCATCCTTCCTTAAAGTTCCTAAACTCCTTTCCATACTGCTTGCAAGGAAAGACATGACCAATTGGTTGAGTCGGGCCTTTCATAAACTAAGCCTTCATAACTTGATCTCTAATGTTGGGATCAAATTCATCAATCTGAATATGAAGTCCGGATCAACAACAATGTGACCTGAATTGAACTCCTTAATACCTTCATCTCGTGGGCCAATGGCATCAGTCGTTGTTGCTTGTTCTTGTGCATTTGCGTCTCCAACCTCAACTTCCACTCCGGCTGCCACGACATTTTCAACCTCCTCTTACTCTTGTTCAGCTGCCGTAGCCTCAACTTCCTCCTGAACATCTTCTGCTTGTCCGTTTACCGCACTATCTACACGTGCACGAGTTCTTGGGTTTGAGTAGTTGCCGCTTGATGTTGTGCTAAAATAGCTCTTCAAACCTACATACAAACCAAATGATAAACTAATTTCCCACAAATTTTAAATTATATTTGCAATTAATAAATCACAATCCCAACTCTTACAAAACTATAGGTCTTACATTTAGATTTATACATTGCCTTGCCCTTGTTATTTTTATTTTGATGTATCATCTTGGATCCTTGGCCTTACAAGTTGCAAACTTGCAACTGCACCATGCGCCGGATTGCCTCGTCTTCCTGACTCAGTTGCAGGCGCGGGGCCACACTCTCCAGCCATCGCAACTGCCTGCCGCCGCCATCCCACTCCAAGTAGTCGCGCCGCCACGGGTTTTTCCCGGCAATCACTGTCTCGTGTAGTCCCTTGGTTGGCTGAGCATCAGGTAATTGATCAATCATAGTGTCATTATCGCGTGTGTCTGGCTATCTATGCTACATGGTCTGAGTCGAGTCTCTTTAGCTACTTGGGCCAGGTGCTCAGGCCTATTACTACTTATCGGTTTATATGGCCCAATAGGAGCCTAGGTTCAATCCTCATAAGGCAGAACTGCTCGCTGCTTGATTTGTCCATGGAATCGCCAGTGAAAGGGATCGCAAGGGAGGAAGAAGGACGGGTAGGGGGTACTCTTGGTCAACATAATCTATGGCAGATGCCCTAGCTCAACATAGTAGTAGCTAGGTTTGCCCCTGTGTTGGAATATATGGGCTTTTGGCCTTGATTCATAGGAAGAAGTCAAGATGAAGTGGCGGAATTGAGAGGTAAGACTTTAGTCTCTGCCTGCCAATTTAGAGGGGTGAACACCAGCATATAAGGAAATGTCACTTGGTCTTCATGGTAGGTGAGAGAAGTGCTATGTGTACACCACACACATACTTGATTGCATTTTGCATTTAATTACATGTGACTTTGACTTGTGACCTATGAGTGTGACAATGGCAAACTACCAAGTGCCACTACTATGAAACATGCCTTTAGAGGCGGGTGAAAATGATCATTGGAGGCGGTTCGCCCAACCGACTGTGCGAGATGGTCTCTGATGACCCCTAAGTTCACAGTCGGTTGCTAAAAACCCGACTGTGTTAAAAAGAGTCATCTCAGTCGGTTGCTAAAACCAACCGACTGTGAACTTAGGGATCATCATAGTCGGGCCTTTATATGAACTGCCTGTAATGATTTTGTCATCATAGGCGGGCGACGTTTTCCAACCACTCTGTCATCACAGGCGGGCGACTTTCTCCAACTGCCTGTGAGTCATCATAGACGGGCGCCTCATTCAAACCACCTGTGATATTGTACCCTAGACTGTACGTTCAAGGGTATCACAATCGGCTTCTGTCTTCCACCCGCCTCTGATGTCTGTATCCAGAGGGCATGATTTCCCTGCATTCTGGACTAGCCTCAGGTTCCACTAGCCATGCCCTCTGAAAAATAACAGATGCACATATATAATGATAGATTCATAGAATAGAACAACTGATAGCCAATAATCACATCACAATAAAGCAACTGCATGAATAATCACATCACAATTCACAACTAATAATCACATGACTACAAAGTTCTGAAATAATCGCAAGTTTTGAAACAAACAAAGCTACTCCGCTACACCTCCACCATAGAAATCGCCTTCAGGGTTTAGGACCTGTGTGTTGATGAAGAACGCAAAAATCCCTCTAATCCACGCTAGCAAGGCTTCATCAAGTGGGCGTCCCTCAACTTCTACCTTCCAAATCTTTCGCAAATGATAGAGAGGAGAAATTATCTGACATGCAAATACATATATGAATATATATTGAAAAATAACGAAACTTGATATCTTGTTTTCTGGTGATGAGACTCATCACCTTCTCCATGTGGAGGCAAACGTAGAATCCACAAGTGTTAGTTCATTTAACTTGTTGTCTACACTGCAATTAGAAAGGAATGTATTGTTATATACATTGAAACGGTACTTAGCGGAGATGTGATATAATAACATATATATTACCGGAAAGTTAAATTTGTGCGATAATTTGGATCCTTTGCCCTTCCCTCCCCAAGCATGGAATTCCAAGAATGCCTTGTCAAGTATTTGCCTAATGGGCTTGAAGTTGCGAGTAGGATTTATCGAAGAATCATGGTATATCACCTTGTTACTTCTTGGTATGAGGACTATCAAAACCCAATGGAAGCTGTATATATAGATCTGTTGTCATGGGTACTACAAAATGTTGATCTGGTTTGAAAATAACCAAATAGCGGAACACATACCCAGGTTTGTATGGAAACATGAAGTATTCCTTATCCTTTTGAGCCAACAACGCCTTTGTAACATACTGCAGCATGAATTCTTCATTGTCCCTAATAGCTTGGTCCGTTATCTTGCATGGGTCAAGGAAACCAACCAGTTCCTTGAGCGTCTTAGCCTCATTATACATGTATCTACAGAAATTGTAGGACGATATTATAACTAGCATAACATGCATATGTAGATATTACAATTATGATCCGAGTGAGCAGACTTACAATGTCCAACATCTCAAGAGGGATTGATCGAGGGCGTCAAGTCTTAGCAGATCAAACAAGTCCTCGAAGTACACAAAGAACAACCCATCGAGGTCTTGGTGCCACAAGTGCTCCTCTCAAAACTTGACCTTGAAGCTTCGTGGCCTTCTTTGAGTGACTCCTCGAAGATCTGAGTCGGTTCGTTAACGAACCGCCTCAGATGACTCATTTCAATCGGTCTGTATACCAACCGACTGAGATCTGTTTAGACATCACAGTCGGCTTCCTTTGTAAACTGCCTCAGATGACTCATCTAAGGCGGTTTATCTCTCAGCCGACTCAGATGTTTCTATCGTGGGGACACAGCGTCAACTTTTTCCATCGGAGATGGTGCCCGTGGCAACCCGCTTGTGATGAGTAAATCAGAAGCGGTTGAACTTTGCCCGACTGAGATGACACGTTCAGGATGAGCCTTTCTGTAGTAGTGTGCACATTCTTTTTGTCATGCATGCTGTTCACCCTAACCACTTCCTGACTGTCTAGCGCATTAGCCAACAAATAAGAGCACATCCTCATGTTGTTAGTGAGTTGTTCATGACGGAGAAATCCAAGGGGTGGTTCTTGGGATTTAGGCAGTTTGTATGATGCTATTAGTAAGTTTTTTAGGCACAACGTCTGTATAGAGAGACATCCCTATCGGTAGACGAGACACCAAAACATCCGCAACCGATCTCTTCCACTATGCTCGCCGCCTTCGAGTCTCGCCATCCTTTTTCCAGTTGTGCAGTTGGCCGAGGGAAAGCTGTAGTGTTTATTATGCATTCTCAACCTCTAATCTATTATTTATGCATTCTTATTATAATATTTTGTGATTTTATGTCAAAAACGTTATGTTTTTATCTATATAGTACTAGCCATTAATTTGTTAATTGCTAGTAGAAGTCTTATAGACGTAACCTTTAACCTGTTGCGTAATTCTTAAATTAAATTAATATTAGACCACGCTTTATTTTTGACAAAACAAGCGAGAGAGAACATGCACATTGTTTGGACATGACAGACGATGAGGCTCTTAAGTCGTTCAAGGCTAAGTGGTTTACGAATGTGGAGCGGCAGACTGCTCGGTGTCCCTGCGGCGCCGTAATTTCTTCTGAGGAAACGCTAAAAAGTAATTGAGTGCTTTTATATTTAAATTTTTATGCATATGATTTGTTAAGATGTGATGATTCATCGAAAAGGGCAAAGATTTGATTTATATCTATATTATAAATAATATAAAATACACTAGTTATGATAGGATACTTTTAATTTTAGTCATTGAAAATCTTTTATCTAATTTTATAATTCTCCATCTAAGGGCTTTGATAAAGATTAGACTCTCTCCTAATCAATCATATATTTATGACATCCTAATTATACTTATTGCCTTTTAGTTACTTCATAATTTCAATTTTTATAATTGAGAATTGTTATTTTACATGCTTAAATTTTTTATTTTTAACATATTGTTTCTTTATTCAGAAAATTTTAGCACTTACATTTTTAACATAAGCTTAATACATAGTCTTTTTCTTCAAATAATCTTTTACATATATAAGTATACATTCAAAATGTGCATCACTCATGTGTGGTTGCTTGTAACAGCAAAACACTTAGTACTCCTTACACACTCCCTTTCATTTCTTACAAGAAAAGAAAATGTTACTATTCTTTTCCAAATAAGAAAAAAAAGGTAACAAAATCATCTAGGATTGGCCCTATATGTTATGCAAACTGCCATAGGGGAAAAACCAAGCGACTGACCCCAAGCATGGGACCCGACCTCAATGGCTAAAATTTGATTTCTCTCTCATCTTTCCACCTCGTGAAGCTCCAAATGGATGGTGGACGTTGCCATGAGGATGGGGAAGGATCGAAGGTGTGCTTCACAGCCTAATCTCACCACTCGAGGAGGCGAGCTCAGGTTGTCGTCCTTTTGCTGCTCTCTGCATCACCAGCTCACGACAAGCACACCTTGGTGAGGGGGTCGGCAGTGGACAACACGAGGGAAGGGTGCCATCGTCTCCAAGCTCCATCGATCCTACCTCCAACATCCTGGGCTGCAATCATCGAACCGTACAGGGCGGCGCATGCTACCCCACCTCTAGTCCCGGGGATGGACATCGCCACCGAATCTCGCCATGAAGAGCTCGGGGACAAGTCGCTGCCACATCCGATCGTGTGGGCTCAGGGAGGACAAACCGCCGCCGGATCCTGTCACCTGGAGCTCGGCGATGACGATCCATTGATGGATCCGACCAGGTAGAGCTCAGGGACGACGGTGGAGAGGGAGGGGCACACGGAAAAAAATTCAATGAAATTTCCAAAATTTCCCGATTTCGGTACAAAAGTTTGGTTTGACAAAATTTTGAGCAAATTTTGGTCACAATTCAAATTCAGTCATTAGTCAAAATTCAAACTGATTTTCGGTACAGTTTTCCAAATGTTTTTCAAAATTTCCAAAATTTCTTAAAGTTCGGTAATTTCCATGGGTCCCAAAATTGTTTTCAGAACGAATTTTTTTCCTTGGAGGGAAGCGTTGTGGATAGGTTGAGGGTGCACAGTAGAGATAGAGGGGTGGAGATGGTGGTGCCGCATGGTACATGAAAAGGAAGTGAAGATCAGAGAGCCGGTGGCCCAGTGACTGTTGGATCTGGGAGAGAGGTGCGGAGAGAGGAGGAGAGGTTTTTTTAATGTCCCAGGAACCCACCCTTGTTTGAGCTCTATTCACTGTGGTTATTTTCAAGCTAGATATCCCACTTTAAGACAAAAAGGTCTCGTGCATTGGAGACGCCCTAACTCCGGCTACCAACTGGTCTCGTGCCTGACAACCATGGCAGGGTTCGCCAATTCCAGGGGCTACAGAAAGCCATGGGAAGCAAGATTCCCGGTCCGGATGAACAACAACAGAACACAGCGCCACACGGCCACAGCAGCCCAGAAACACAGGTCGGTTCGCGCGGCAGGTGCAGAAATGCAGATCTGCCGGAGGCTCCGAGCGGCGGCACAACGCTCCAAAAGTTCCCAGCAGAGCGCAAGAAAGGTGACGCCTACGTCGGAGGGCTGCACCAATGCAAGAGACAGCCATGCCAGCGGCAGCAAGATAACAGTTTCAGATGCTTGGCAAGGGAGAAGGGGCGAATAAGTTTCACAGAATTGCTTGTTCGATGCTGAGTCTAGATCTCACACACAGTGCCCGGGAATTATTGGCGTACCGCAGTTTACAAATAGCCACTAGTTTCGACGCTTACCCTGTGATCCGCCATGCTTCCTGTTCTGGACTTTACGAGTTCACGGAGCTAGTGCTAGGGCTTGTTTGGTAGACTTTATTAACTATAGTCAGGCCTACTAGATACAATTTTTGCGTCTATGTTTTCCTGAGTAGGTCTGCATGTTGCTAAAAGTATTCCCAGCACGCAGGCGCAAGATTCGTTCATTTTCAATGGGCAAGCTCACACGGGCGCAAGAGGAGCACAAAGCAGGAGAAATAGGGGCTTGGGAGAGCGCATGAGTTTTAGGCTTATCTCCCGCCGCTTCGCTCTTTATCGATTCCCCTTTCTCTCACCGCCCTCTCGTCTCCCTCATTTCGTCTCATGTTCCCTTCCTCTCCATCCCTGACTCCACTTCTGTCCAGCAACCACCAAGTAAGCAACGTCCTCTTCGGCGGGTGGTTGGTGCTCATTGGTGCCCTCTCCTTCCTCTCCGGCAACCGGTGCTCATCGGCGCGTTCTCCTCTCTGGCTAGTGTGTGGCATAACTGGTTTTAAGGCCAGATAAAGCCTTGTGTTTTCTGTACTGGTCCCATGATCAGTAGCCAGTACACACAAGTTAACTTGTATACCATCGTCATACACGCACATATCAGTATACGATACATAATAGACCGTCAAGGTCGAGTTCTTATACCTGTAGCCCAACAGTTAAAAACTTACAGCGGAAAAACAAGGCGATGGGGCCCATCAATATGCCATACCTAATAGGCAACTGATTGGGGTTACGCCCTAGCCTTCGCAAACACTATCGTTGTCTTCGAAGCTAGTGTCTCCTTCGTTTGGCCAAATCAACAAGCCAAGTGCGTACATTGAATGTAATCGCAAGCGTCCCACAAGGGGAGTATAACGGATGTATCTCATGCATAGCTTGTCCAAGAAAGAGGCTCTTTAAGTTTGCATTCAAATATGCATATAATAGATCAGAAAGCATTTTCGAAACCATGCTCATCTCTAACGAGTCAATGACCGGTACTGGAAGTTCCAGTTAGACTATCGTTAGCTAAAGGCTGATAGCTCCGTCCATCACCTCAGGCAATCCTTAAATCGCACCCGTGCTACATCCACATAGCACGAGCTAGGTTTCACTTCTGCAGTTCCTCGCTACCCGCTCGTAACTTAAACTACACACTGTGGACACACCATGCCCACGTCCTTAATCCCGTACCCCATGTTTTGCAAAGAAACTTAGTCTAACCCGTGTATGGCATGACCAAGTTGTGTCTATAACCGAAGACATGGCTATTCAAATTGATTTTAACACTTGGCGACCTGGTTTTGGTTTACGTTCGATTAACCTCGACACATAGATAGAAACAGGCCTATCTTTGTGTCAAACAATTTCCTACGTCAACTTAAACCACCCCCTTGCACATATCACCCTACTACCCACTGGTTCTAACGCTAGCACACGATGGAGTAATGAGTCAAGTCCTTTCCACAAAGGACATGTGGACGTACGAGGTGAATTTAGTTGAGCGGCACTTAGGCTCAGTGCTTAACTGATTCAAGCAAGACTGTGCATCATCAACTTATAGCCATGTCCCTACATGCTATGACCATTCCCAAACTCCACTTATTGTTCTCACCCGAATCAAAATCACCCTACATTTTATTTTAGGGTTTTGGCAAACATCACTTTCAAAAATTCGCCTTGGAAGGTACATGTCTTCTCATGGGTTTTATCCCATAACCAAAGGATGGTTCACGTGAATCGGACAAAAGTAGGTTTTTCTCTATAGCAGGTCTAAGCGTGGCTACAACCTATAACCTTAGTACTTTGCTGACCATACGATGACTAGTAAGTAATGCTAGGGTTACAAGGATATACTTGTCGGACCTATGTCATATGGAACTATAGGATATAGCTAGGTCTATCATAAAATAGCATTGATATCCACATAGCATGCAGAGTTGCAAACAAAGTATGTAATTTTTGACACATATGGGATTCAACATAATCAAAGTGGGATTGCTTGTCTGGCAGTCTTGACTGCTTCTCGAGCTTTGAACTTGATACGTCAATTGTCCGGAATCCTCGCGCGAGACTTTGTAACGTCAGTATATACACGTCGGAAGGACATCGTATAAATCATCGGTGTGAGATAAAAACCAAGAACATCGAATGTAAAACTAGAAGAATCAACTCATGAAATCATAACGCATTTGATTAGCTTTTTGATTTTAAAAAAGCTTTAGAAAGTTAGAAATGGGTGTTTTAGGTTATCACAACAAATGGTATCAATTTTAGGGCTTTCTATCGAGATAGGGTTTCTATGGCTTCTATTGAGTTAGAGTGAACACATTTTAGGGTTTTCATTCTATTTGAAAATAGGGGGTTGTAAAGGATAGTGCTAAGAGATTTTGAAACTTCGAGTAGTAGCTTTGAAGAACATAGCAAAATCTAGTTTTCCTTATCAGGACCCTAAGCATATTAGGGTTTCCTTCTTCCCTGTTGTTCTTAATAGAACAAAAGGATTTGCAATCTAAATATATTTACTAGAACTAAAATGTTTTATTTTATTTTAGAAGATTTTTGGAAAAAGAATCAATTCGCTTGGGTTTATATTGAAGAAGATATGTATATTACCTTCAAGCCCAATGTATTTTAAATTTGAACTTTGAAATGTTTCAAAAATCTCGAGAGGTATGTAGAGGGATAGGTTTTTATTTTGGAAATCTATAGGAAGAAGAAACTAATGAATCGGAGGTTTAACGGAGAAGTTATATACTTTTGAGGGCTCTGCCAGGAGAGAAGACGGAAGGGGGAAAAATTTGCTGGCAAGGTAAGGAGATGACGTCGGTTTCATAAAAGGGTAAGACGCCTTTGGCTCTGGGAAACGGAATCAGATGGAGTTCGTTAAGGTGGACGCTTTCTAGTGAGAAAGGCACATTTCAAGATATAGTGCACTTCTGGGAGAGGAAAATGTATTTTGGAGGATACATCTTTGTTTGCAGACTGGTTGTCCAAGTGGGGTCTAAAACCTGGCCCGCCGACCAGCCTTGGTTAGCTCTAATCGGTTGCTTAATCAACTGATGCACTCAGGGTCTTACCCGCTGGGAGAGGGGATGGTAGACAACGTCGGAGGGGACCCGCCACTACCGGTGCACGGCGGCTCAGGAGCGGGCTGCAACTACTGGAATGGGCCCATGGGCGGGGAGCAGCCTGGCCGGAGGGGTCAACCCATGTCGGTGGTGACTGGAGCAGTGGCGTGGAGGAGGCAGCGGATCCAGCTAGTTGCGGCAGTGCTTAGGCGAGCTCAGTGGTGGGAAGCAAGATGCAGGGAGAGGAGCAGCGGTAGAGGGGTCTTCACAAACGGCGGTCAGTGCTCCGGTAGCTGGTGGCCGACACAGAAACTAACTAGAGCAGTGGCCGGTGTGGCGGCGCAAGGAGCGGCTGTTCGGGCTGAGGTAGGTGGCGGTGGGAATGCTCCTCTCCGGTGGCTCCGGCGAGGCATGTAAGAGTTGCCCAAGGATCAACACACACACACAAGGAAGAAGAAGAATACACAGAGAGCTTTTCTGGCACTGCACACAACTTGTGCCATTTTCTCTTGTTCTCTCTTGACTCAACTTGATTACAATGATCTGCTATTTAAAACACACGCACACGTTGTGTATGCTAACTAACTCCTGGAGACTCTCCACTAACTAACTCATCCAAAACAAACCACTAACAAACTAACTACTAGTACTTATCTTATCCGGCCACTAACAACCACGTTATGCGGCCACTCGACTTGGCTGCGCCGTTCTCCTCGAACATACCAAACGAGCACAAATGCAGAAACAACAAGATTAAACCCAACAATCACCCCCTTAATCTTGTTGCCTCATCTTTGCCACCGATGTCTCAACTCGTCGGTGACCGCAACTCCATTCTCAGTGACGATGGTCTCCACTGCACCATCCCCAACTCTTTGCACCGGTGACATGACTTGCCGGCGACTTTCACATCTTTGCCGCCAGTGGCACATCTCGCCGGCGACTCCCATGATTACCACAACTCTAGTTGTCTTTTCGCCGGTGACGCAACTTGATAGCGACACAGACTCAAACCAAAACTTACACATGTGAGCACTTGGACACACGCTTACAAGAACTCACGCACACCACTCCTACTAATAATGCATGCAAGACTAGTACGGGCACACACACATTGTGCCATGCTTGCACAGCCTCATGCGACACTCACGTCTTGGCATGATAAAACATGCTATGCTCACATCCACTCTAATCTGTATGCAACTCATAAAATAAAGTGAAATAAACATGATTTCTAGACCTATACAACAAGGTTAACTCCAACAATCACCCCCCTTAAACTTGTTGGCTTTATTCGAGAACCTTCTCATCGAGCTTCAAAGTAGCACCGGTTCGTCATCGGCATCCGTAGAAGCGAACAATGCCTCCTCCTTCTTTGGCCTGCGGCACTCCTTAGCGAAGTGCCCGTGTTCTTGGCAGTTGTAGCAGTGCAACTTGCGTATGTCAAAGGTGCTCTTCTTCTTGCTGGTGCCACCACGGTTCTTGTAGCGAGCAAGCCACTCCTCCTCTGTGAGGAGCAAGCGACTTCCACCGCTATGGTCGTGGTCACCGACACCCTCGTCCGCATCGCATCTCTCCTCTGCGGTCTTCAACCATCCAACGAACTCCTCTATAGACATTGTTTTCAGATCAAGGAGCTGCTCAATTGCAATAGCTACCTGCGTGTACTTGGACGGGACGACGCAGAGTAGCTTCTTGACCACCTTCTCCTCAGCGAAGAGTTCGCCGAGGGTGCGGATGTTGTTGGCGAGCCCATTCATGCGCATGGCGAGCTCGTCGATGGTCTCGCCGCTCCTCATACAGATGCCATCAAACTCCTTGAGAAGAGCCTGCGTGTCACGGCCCCGGAATAGAATATGACTAGAGGAACGAACAGTCGCCAAGGACCGAAGGCGTCCGTCGACTGGGTGGCACGGTACCTGCGCCGTACGCACCACAGTGGAGGGATCCGACACCCGACCCCACCTTGGGTCGAGCCGGCCGGAAGCGACTGGGCTTCCCAGAGCCACATTCAATTCCACGAGTCGTGTGAAAGTCTAGAGTCGTTCACGAACGCTACCGTGCAGAGTAGAGTCGGAGGAGCCCGGCAGTTCTACCCACACCCTAACCTAGCTCGAAGCTAGTGGGTCGCTCGAAAGCCCGGTAGAAACCACCCACACCCTGCCTGGCCGGCACAGCATCTCAGCCAGCGGGTCACTCAACCGAGATCTCGCTCAACAAAGTAACACAAGGAACGGCCGTAGTCCTTCACGACTAACCCATATACTTCATATCATACACGCAATGTATATGGGCAGTCTGTTATAAACAACTTGAGCATCACAACAAAACACTACGATACGATAACATACTAGTTGTCCACATCGGACTAAATATTACATTAGTCGGACGTATCCGAAAGCATATCCGAGTACGGAGAAGTTAAACAACAGCGGAAGAGTTTAAATGAGTCCCACAGCGACATATTGCTCGCTGGACAAAATCCACCAAGGTTCCCATTTTCAATAACCGACCAAGGTACGCAAAAAGCAAGCATCGCACTAGACGTCATCGAAGAACTCTTCGACCGCTGGCTCACCTGCAATGATCTAGGAGAGCCCTAGGTGAGTACAAAGTACTCGCAAGACTTATCCGTGCTTGATTAGATGACCTAAGCATACTAGTGTAGCATTAAGTAAACATGATGCATATACCAGTAAGCAAGGTCTAAGCATACGATAAAACTAACTGACACCACAAGCATCATCATGACACCTACTAACAATCCAACTTTCATATCAGGACTTAGGGGGGGTGTGATGGTAACAACTAGCCATATGTGCTAAGCAAACACCCCGTTAGGTGGGGCAGCCATATAAACACCCTTTTAGGTAGGGCAACCATATAAACACCCTGTTAGGTAGGGCACCCATATATCACCACACTGGCAGTGTTCCATCACGACCACACCTCAAATTTATCTCTCTGACCATTACCGACACGCGATCACTCTGAGTGCAAAGAATGCATTAACCCTTGGAGTTTGCAAGGCTCCAAGAGTCTCAGGCTTACATCCGTACACCCCAGCACTCGCTGTCGCTAACGTCCACGTGTTATTAAGAGTAGTTATCACCATGGAGTCAACTTCGGTTGGTACCGCGAAAATCACTCCCTTCACCTGATCGCATCCGCACACCCGAATGGTACCAACTTTATCCATGAGACACTTTCCCTTCGTCTCTCACATCTCACTTCAATTGATTCAATCATTTAGTTTGTCAGCTTGACTTTGACCAGAACCACACATATCTCACAATACGCCCTAGCATGCTAGTTTGACATAACACTTAAGCATAATCATCAGTACTAGTCATCAACATATAAAGAAATAATCTAAGTACTGAACAGTTAATAAAGATGCAACAAGCTCTGCTTGCCTTCAAAGAACTGCTCCTGTTCTTGAGTTTGCTCGTGGGCCTGCAGGTCTCCTTCTTCGTGGTCTAGTGCAAGCAATTTGGATGTCGAATATAAGAGATCATGAAATCAACGAATCCAACATGTATGCATGAAGATGAGTGTAAAGATGGTATTGCTTAACAATATATCGACATTAGGGTTGATGGGTTGTCCTAAGCTATATGCATGTTCAGATTCATGCGATTACGAATTAGGGTTTTAGAGGTAATCGCTTATGGTGAAGTGGCAATGAACATGCATGTTAATAATTGATTAATATTCTGAACTAATTGACTAGCGCAACTGAAATCAATTAAATCAAAGTTACGATCAATTAGTTTGCACTTGTCGAGTTAGGGTTTACGGGGTTCGACAAATAAAGGAGCTAATACCTAAGACCTATCATGCATGTATTCTTACTGGAATTCCAGTGGTTACATATCGTAGTATTTCTCACAAGGATTCCAGAAAGGTATAATTTGTCGAGATCGGAGTTATGATGATGAAACTAGGGTTTACGGATCTTCGACACTAATTAATCTTCTACCCCAGGTAATATACTGTGCATGTATCCAAACTTAATTTTTGTTTCAGCCATCTTGTAGAGTTTTTCAAGAGGTTTCCAAATATATAAATTTTATCAAATTTGGCCAAGTAGTTTAAAAGTTATGCACGTTTGAAAATTTGCTCAAAATCTGCCCTGACTAACCTAACCCTAATTGCTACTCGTACCCGAGCGCTACCCCGGTCAAATCCTAATTCCTATGCGCACCCGAGAAGGAACCCGGGGATTCTACCCCTTTACCCACGTCAGCAGGCAGTGGGGCCCTTCGGTCAGTGGCTCGGGTGGTCGGAGACCACCCGAGCGCGACACGCGTCGGGCCCCCGGCTTCTCTCTCACCCCTCCTCTCTCCTCTTTCACTCGGGACCGGCCGGAGGCGAGCTCGCGCGGCGGCGCCTCGCCGGAGAGCTCGTCGGAGACGGCTCTGGTGCTCGGATCTACTCGGGGAGAATGGTTTCATGGTCGGGAGCTCACCGCGAAGTCGATGCGCGCAAGAGATGTTCTCGGGGACGGCTGGAAGTGGCTAGCGACGGAGAGGGACGACGGCGGGCTTCGGGTTGCCGGCGTCGAGGTGCTCCGGGGCTCAGATCTGCACTGAAAAGGATGCGAGGAGGTTAAGGGAGAGGAGCTGGTTCTCTGGAGCAAGGAAAGGGGAAGGGAGGAAGACCAGAATGCCGGGGAGAGCTCGTCGGAGATCTCGCCGGATTTGAGGACGAAAGCGACGACCGAGGGCTTCCAGGCGCGGATCTGTGGAAGAAAATGGAGGGGAAAGTGAGGGGAGACACGCTGGTGCTCGGGGAAGGAAAATCCCTAGACCTAGCTCACCGGATCGACGGGGATTCCTCGTCGGAGGGGCGCCGGAGCTCGGGAAGAGAAGAAGTTGGGCGCTAGGGTTTTCGGGATGGGAAGAAAGGAGCGAGGAGGAAGGAGGGCTGTCGGGACGAGGGGATTAAATACGGCGGCGAGCGGCTCGGACAGGCCTGCCGGGATCAGAGCACCGCCCACGACGGCCAGCCGGCGTCGGGGACGTGGACGACGGGTCCTGCAGGTGGGCCCGGGGCACGGTTGCGAGAGGGGAGGAGGCTGACGGCGGGGGCCCTGCTGTCAGCGGGAGTGGAGGGGCGCGGGCGCGCGCGGGGTAGCTGGGCCGGCCGAGGCGGCCCATTAGGCCTCGGCCGGGTTAGGGTTAGGGTTTTTCTAATTCTTTTTTCCTTTTTCTTTATGCCTGATCACTCCTCTTATTATTTTATGTGTAAAACTTTGTCCAATTGACTCGAAATTTTTACCAGGGGTTCTAAATATTATTTTCAAGCTACTGTATAAGTTTGAACTCATTTGGGGTTGATTTAGGTAGGGATCCAGTACAACTCTAGGGTTTTGACCTAATCGGCAATTTGAACTAGAGGTAGGTCCTAGGGTTCCCCAAAATTTCTGAAAATTGGCAGGGGGCTAGCATCCACCAGTTCATGCTCATTTCCAAAATTTGAAGCATTTTGATCCAACCTAGCTTGTCCATTTACTAAACCCTAGTTTCCCGACTCTTAGGGTTTGTCCTCGGATAATCCAATCAGACTATGATTTCATGTGGTTTTTGGACAATTCTTAGGAGATGGGTGTTGGGAAAGTTGGAAAATGTTGGAAGGGGGATCCACTGGTGGGACCCACTGGACCCACCCCCTCATTAGGGCTTTTATCGAGGTTCGATACTTCAAATAAATTGATTGGTGTTAATTTCCACAAATTGAGTTTTCAAGGATGAGATATGCACATATTCTATAGTTTCACTTACATTGATTGGTGTTTGCAACTATTTCCACCGAAGATGAAATATTTACGTATTCGACAATATATTAATACATTGTTTCAAAAGTTTACAAAGGTGGGGTGGATGGGGATGCCATGTATGCATGAGATGCAATAAACCCTAATCGAGACTTGGGACTTACAAAACCTACCCCCCTTAAAAAGATCTCGACCCGAGATCTCTAACGTTCGACAAACAATGTTGGAAACTCCTTCCTGAGCCAATCTTCTTGTTCCCATGTAGCTTCATCTTCGGTGTGATTGCTCCACTGAACCTTGAAAACTTGATGGTACGGCGTCGAGTCTTGCGCTCTGTCTCATCGAGGATGCACACGGGATGTTCTCGATAAGAGAGGTCTTCATGTAGCACTTCCATTTGAGGGTTGATCTTGGTTTCCGGGACGCGATGACATGCCTTTAACTGAGACACATGGAAGACGTCGTGCAATCGGGATAATTCTGGCGGCAATTCCAACTGATACGCAACAGTTCCTCGTTTGGCTAAGACTCGATAAGGTCCAACATATCGAGGGGCTAGCTTTCCTTTCATGCCAAAGCGGTGGACTCCCTTGAATGGAGTGACCTTAAGATATACACTATCTCCAACTTGAAAGGTAACCTCTCGACGGCGTGGATCGGCATAGCTCTTCTGTCTGGACTGTGCTTCACGAAGTCGTTGACGGATGTGGTGAACTAGTTCTTCGGCTTCTTCGATTGGGTTAGGTCCAAAGAATTGCCTCTCACCGGTCCTCTGACCAGTTCAAGGGGGTTCTGCACTTTCTTCCGTATAGTACTTCAAATGGTGCCATTCCGAGGCTAGTCTGATAACTGTTATTGTAGGCGAACTCTGCATATGGCAAGTACTCTTCCCAATTGGAACCAGCTGTGAGAGCACAGGACCTCAGCATATCTTCTAGGATCTGGTTTGTTCTCTCAACTTGACCTCCAGTCTGAGGATGGAAGGCTGTGCTGAACGACAGAGAGGTTCCCATAGCCTCATGCAGACACTTCCAGAATCGGCTGGTAAATTGGGTGCCTCGGTCTGAGACAATCCTCTTGGGAACACCGTGAAGACAGACGATTCGGGCGACATACAATCTTGCTAGCTGGCTCACTTTATGTGTTGTCTTCACGGGGATGAAGTGAGCGACCTTGGAAAGGCGGTCCACAATCACCCATACTGCATCGTTGCCTTTGGGGGTTTTTGGTAATCCAACTACAAAATCCATGCTAATCTCCTCCCATTTCCACTCGGGAACTGGGAGTGGTTGAAGTAGGCCTGCTGGTCGTTGATGCTCGGCTTTCACTCTTCGACACACGTCGCACGCTGCCACATAACGAGCAATCTCTCGCTTCATCCTTGTCCACCAGAATCGATGACGGAGATCTTGGTACATTTTGGTGCTACCAGGATGAATGGCTAAGGGGGAATTGTGGGCTTCATGGAGAATTTGATCCTTCAGTTGCTGATCCTTGGGCACCACAAGTCGTTTTCCGAACCAAAGCACACCATCTTTATCTTCAGTAAAACAGGTAGTGACACCACTTTTTATCTTTTCTCTGATTTTTTGCATTCCAATGTTCTGAACTTGGGCGGTCTTGATTTGGTCTTCTAATGAGGGTTTTACTTCTAAGATGGCAAGGGATCCTTGCTCAACTATCTCCAAGTTGAGCCGCTGAAATTCCTCATGGAGAGGTGGTTGTTGTTCCAGAACCATGGTGTTGTTGCAATAGGCTTTCCGGCTAAGTGCATCAGCAACAACGTTGGCTTTGCCGGGGGTATAGTTCAAACCTAGGTCATAGTCCTTAATAAGTTCCAACCATCTCCTTTGACGAAGGTTCAAGTCCGGCTGGGTGAAAAGATATTTCAAGCTCTTGTGATCCGAATAAATTTCGCAACGATTACCGATGAGGTAATGTCGCCATATCTTGAGAGCATGCACCACGGCTGCTAATTCCAAGTCATGGGTTGGATAGTTGGCTTCATGAGGTCTCAACTGACGGGAGGCATAAGCTACGACACGGCCATCTTGCATGAGTACACATCCTAACCCATTCCGGGAGGCATCACAATATACTTCAAAATCCTTGTTAACGTCCGGCAGGATAAGCACTGGGGCTGAAGTTAGCCTTTTCTTGAGCTCTTGGAAGCTGTTTTCGCACTTGTCAGACCACACGAACTTCTGGTCCTTCTTCAACAGTTCAGTCATTGGTTTCGCTATGGAGGAGAAACCTTCGATGAAACGACGGTAGTATCCTGCCAAACCCAGGAAACTCCGAATTTGAGTAACCGACTTAGGCTGCTTCCATTCTTGAACGGCTTGCACCTTGCTCGGGTCTACCGCGACTCCATCCACTGAAAGGACATGGCCTAGAAACTCCACTTGATGTTTCCAAAACTCACACTTTGAGAACTTCGCATAGAGGCGATGTTCACGAAGCCTTTCCAATACCATTCTCAAGTGGTCTTCATGTTCTGACTCAGATTTGGAATAAATGAGGATATCGTCGATGAAGACGACAACAAATTGGTCGAGGTACTCCATGAATACTGAGTTCATGAGTTGCATGAACGTGGAGGGGGCATTGGTCAATCCAAAGGACATCACCGTATACTCATATGACCCATAGCGGGTGGTAAAGGCCGTCTTCGGGATGTCTTCGGTTCTTATCTTTATTTGGTGATATCCTAAGCGAAGATCAATCTTGGAAAAGACACAGGCGCCAGTCAACTGATCAAAGAGATCGTCAATCCGGGGAAGGGGATACTTGTTCTTTACTGTGAGTTCATTCAGTGGGCGATAGTCAACTACCATCCTGAGACTGTCATCCTTCTTCTTCACAAACATGGCGGGGCAACCCCACGGTGAGGAACTGGGCCTAATGAAACCCTTGTTCTCCAGTTCCTGGAGTTGCTTCTTCATTTCCAACAACTCCTTTGGGGATATCCGATAGGGTCGCTTTGAAATAGGAGCTGTCCCTGGTGGGAGGTCAATGACAAACTCTACAGCACGATCAGGGGGCATACCCGGCAATTCCTCGGGAAAGACGTCCGGGTAATCGCGAACCACGGGAACCAGCTCAATTCCCTGGTCTAGGGTGGCACTCACTGCGAAAAGATGCTCTGAGGGCGCTGATGACACAAATTTCACTTCCCTACCCGATTCGGCCACAAGTGAAACGGACCTGTTAGCACAATCTATTCTTGCTTTGTGCTGGACTAACCAGTTCATGCCCAGTATAACATCTAACCCCTTTGATCCAAGGACTACTGTGTTGGCTAGAAAAGATTCCCCACCGATTTCTATCTTAACACCCTCACAGACTGACTCAGCCCTTAATTCCGATCCAGGCGTTGCAATAAGAAGGTGTGGATGCAATGCTGAAGAGGGAACATGGTTCTCATGCGCAAATTTGCTGGATATGAAAGAATGCGATGCTCCTGAATCGAAGAGAACAACAGCAGGGATTGAATTGACAGGGAGCGTACCCATTACTACTTCTGGCGCCTCCTGCGCTTCCTCCGCTGTGACATTGTTGACTCTGCCATGGCCGGGAACTTGAGGCCTATTGGGAATTGGACCCCTAGCTTGCTGGTTTCCGCCCTGCTGTCCTGGTTGCGCCTTGGGGGCAAAGGTATGCCCAGTACGGGGTCGGAGACACTGGTTTGCGAAATGTCCCATCTTTCCGCAATTGAAACACCGCACCTGACTGTAGTCAATTGATGGTCGGGACTGTCCTCCCTGAGGGTGAGGCTGGTGTGTTTGCGGCTGAGGGCGCGGAACAAACCCCTGTGGCCTTGGCGCATACTGCGTTGCAGGACGGGGTGACTGCTGCTGCCACATTCGCGGCTTTTGTGAACTGCTCGCAGCAGATCTTTGCATCTCCCGTTCACGTTTACGGTTCTGGGTCAGGACCAACTCTCTAGCTTCAATATTGATGGCCTTATCCACCAGATACTGGAAGTCGCGTACATCCACTGTAGCTAGTCTTGCTCGCAGCTCATCACTTAGCTTGTCCATAAAGTGTCGAACCTTATTTCTATCAGTGGAAACTTCCTCAGAGGCATACCGCGACAAATGATTGAATTCGCGGAGGAATTCCATGATAGGCTTCTTTCCTTGACGCAGATCTCTGAACTCCTCCCTTTTCAGAGCCATGATGCCATCGGGGATATGGAAATTGCGAAATCCGGTCTTGAACTCAGTCCAAGTGATCACATGGCCTGCAGCTTGAATGGCCTTGAAGTTCTGCCACCACTCTGCGGCAGCGCCTACCAGGTAGTGAGAAGCGAATTTGACCTTGTTCGCTTCAGCACACTCCGCTAGTTCGAGCTTACTTTCAATCTGCTGGATCCAGCTATCAGCTTCTAGGGGATCATCCGCTTGGCTGAAGGTGGGAGGTTGAGTCCGCTGGAAGTCAGCTAGACCACCATGAGCTTGGCCACCAGCTGCGCCTTGATTGCGCGCAAGTTGCTCGAGGATCCGGTTCTGAGTCATCAGCAAGTCCGCAATGTTGGGTTGCTGGGGAGGAGGTGGCACTGGTTCCTCCTCAGGGTTCTCACGACGACCCCTAGCAGCACCACGGGTTCCGGTCGCCATTCTGTTGCAATCAAAGGACAAGAGCAAGAACAGGTCAAGGTCAGGGAGACTGAACGCAAATGGTTCGCAATGATGTAACAGGGTGTTTATGAACATGCTACATTGCTCTCTACACTTTCACAAGAAAATGAAGAACAGAACAATGACAAGAACGATTGACCACCAAATTGGATTGCATTAATACGTTCAACATAGTCCATAGAGGGGGCTGCGGTTTAGATTCACCCTTATGGCGAACTAAACGTTACAAAATACCAAAATTTGCAGCCCTTAATACCCCATTACATGCCTCCAAAAGATGTTTTAACCCTAGGGTTTGATCCGGCTTACATTACAAAATGAGACCTTTGGCCTAATGCTAACTCCAAACAGCACTTCTAAGGACTTCCTAATGATTCTTCACTACACCAATAGGTCTCGTAAGTCTCCATTGCTATTCTCCAAGCGTTCATCTTACTTCTCATCGGACGGTGGGTTGCTCGTGGTGTACCACACACGCTCTTCCGGGTCTTCTTCTTCTTCTTCAGACAGTGCAGCTTCATCAGTGGGAACTGAGGTGGCTGGCGTCGAGGCATTTGCTTCTGAGGATCTTGGGGTGAAAAGCCGAAGGTACTGTCGGGCTGTCATCCTTTTGCGCGGCTTCGTTCCAGAATTCTCAGGTTGGTTGGTCTTACAAGGTGAAATCGGGGTTGGCTCCTCCACCGGGACATAAGGGCTCTCGCCGCAAGACTCATCCTCATTCGCCACATGGTATCTCCGGCGCAACTCCATGCGAAGCTTGCGGTTAACTTTTGTCAATCGTTCCACTTCTTGAGTAGCCTTTCCATAATCCTGATACAGCCTGTGGTGCATTACTTCCGCATCAACAATGTGCTGGATCGTCTCCAACTCAGTCTCATCATCTTCTTCGTCATCACTTGGCACTGGTACCCTGATGCTGGCACCTCCGTCAGTAATCTGGGGAATGAGACGGAAGGGAGAAAATAGAAAGATCTCGTCGAAGTGATGCCGTAGGTGGAGAACTGCTTTTCTTGAGGCTTCCAATCGGGCATCTTCATCACTGGGTCTAGATGATGTAAAGGTCTGATCCAAGTCCGAAACCTTCACTGCGACCCATGCCATCCAAAAGTGAGTCTTTCCATGAACCTTATAAGTCTTGGCATGGAAGGCAGGGAGTTCTTCCGGGGGCACTCCAAGATATTCCAACATCCTCCACAACAAAGCAGCCCATCCTCCAAGCTGTTGCGGGTCGGTCACCACATTATACACCATCCTATACAAATTTTTGGGGTTAGAGAGGACAGGGTTAGCCACACAATGAAAACAAATGCAATAGAGAAGAACTTCAGAACTAAGAGTGAGGAGGTGAAGAAATAAAAAGCAATCTACTTATTCATTTTAAACATAGGGTTTAAATTTTCGAAATAATTTTCTCGACAATGGCGAGTCCTAACTAACGTCCACCTGCAATTGGCTTCCTACGGTCAGTTCGGCTCTGATACCAAGCTGTCACGGCCCCGGAATAGAATATGACTAGAGGAACGAACAGTCGCCAAGGACCGAAGGCGTCCGTCGACTGGGTGGCACGGTACCTGCGCCGTACGCACCACAGTGGAGGGATCCGACACCCGACCCCACCTTGGGTCGAGCCGGCCGGAAGCGACTGGGCTTCCCAGAGCCACATTCAATTCCACGAGTCGTGTGAAGGTCTAGAGTCGTTCACGAACGCTACCGTGCAGAGTAGAGTCGGAGGAGCCCGGCAGTTCTACCCACACCCTAACCTAGCTCGAAGCTAGTGGGTCGCTCGAAAGCCCGGTAGAAACCACCCACACCCTGCCTGGCCGGCACAGCATCTCAGCCAGCGGGTCACTCAACCGAGATCTCGCTCAACAAAGTAACACAAGGAACGGCCGTAGTCCTTCACGACTAACCCATATACTTCATATCATACACGCAATGTATATGGGCAGTCTGTTATAAACAACTTGAGCATCACAACAAAACACTACGATACGATAACATACTAGTTGTCCACATCGGACTAAATATTACATTAGTCGGACGTATCCGAAAGCATATCCGAGTACGGAGAAGTTAAACAACAGCGGAAGAGTTTAAATGAGTCCCACAGCGACATATTGCTCGCTGGACAAAATCCACCAAGGTTCCCATTTTCAATAACCGACCAAGGTACGCAAAAGCAAGCATCGCACTAGACGTCATCGAAGAACTCTTCGACCGCTGGCTCACCTGCAATGATCTAGGAGAGCCCTAGGTGAGTACAAAGTACTCGCAAGACTTATCCGTGCTTGATTAGATGACCTAAGCATACTAGTGTAGCATTAAGTAAACATGATGCATATACCAGTAAGCAAGGTCTAAGCATACGATAAAACTAACTGACACCACAAGCATCATCATGACACCTACTAACAATCCAACTTTCATATCAGGACTTAGGGGGGGGTGTGATGGTAACAACTAGCCACATGTGCTAAGCAAACACCCCGTTAGGTGGGGCAGCCATATAAACACCCTTTTAGGTAGGGCAACCATATAAACACCCTGTTAGGTAGGGCACCCATATATCACCACACTGGCAGTGTTCCATCACGACCACACCTCAAATTTATCTCTCTGACCATTACCGACACGCGATCACTCTGAGTGCAAAGAATGCATTAACCCTTGGAGTTTGCAAGGCTCCAAGAGTCTCAGGCTTACATCCGTACACCCCAGCACTCGCTGTCGCTAACGTCCACGTGTTATCAAGAGTAGTTATCACCATGGAGTCAACTTCGGTTGGTACCGCGAAAATCACTCCCTTCACCTGATCGCATCCGCACACCCGAATGGTACCAACTTTATCCATGAGACACTTTCCCTTCGTCTCTCACATCTCACTTCAATTGATTCAATCATTTAGTTTGTCAGCTTGACTTTGACCAGAACCACACATATCTCACAATACGCCCTAGCATGCTAGTTTGACATAACACTTAAGCATAATCATCAGTACTAGTCATCAACATATAAAGAAATAATCTAAGTACTGAACAGTTAATAAAGATGCAACAAGCTCTGCTTGCCTTCGAAGAACTGCTCCTGTTCCTGAGTTTGCTCGTGGGCCTGCAGGTCTCCTTCTTCGTGGTCTAGTGCAAGCAATTTGGATGTCGAATATAAGAGATCATGAAATCAACGAATCCAACATGTATGCATGAAGATGAGTGTAAAGATGGTATTGCTTAACAATATATCGACATTAGGGTTGATGGGTTGTCCTAAGCTATATGCATGCTCAGATTCATGCGATTACGAATTAGGGTTTTAGAGGTAATCGCTTATGGTGAAGTGGCAATGAACATGCATGTTAATAATTGATTAATATTCTGAACTAATTGACTAGCGCAACTGAAATCAATTAAATCGAAGTTACGATCAATTAGTTTTGCACTTGTCGAGTTAGGGTTTACGGGGTTCGACAAATAAAGGAGCTAATACCTAAGACCTATCATGCATGTATTCTTACTGGAATTCCAGTGGTTACATATCGTAGTATTTCTCACAAGGATTCCAGAAAGGTATAATTTGTCGAGATCGGAGTTATGATGATGAAACTAGGGTTTACGGATCTTCGACACTAATTAATCTTCTACCCCAGGTAATATACTGTGCATGTATCCAAACTTAATTTTTGTTTCAGCCATCTTGTAGAGTTTTTCAAGAGGTTTCCAAATATATAAATTTTATCAAATTTGGCCAAGTAGTTTAAAAGTTATGCACGTTTGAAAATTTGCTCAAAATCTGCCCTGACTAAACCTAACCCTAATTGCTACTCGTACCCGAGCGCTACCCCGGTCAAATCCTAATTCCTATGCGCACCCGAGAAGGAACCCGGGGATTCTACCCCTTTACCCACGTCAGCAGGCAGTGGGGCCCTTCGGTCAGTGGCTCGGGTGGTCGGAGACCAACCCGAGCGCGACACGCGTCGGGCCCCGGCTTCTCTCTCACCCCTCCTCTCTCCTCTTTCACTCGGGACCGGCCGGAGGCGAGCTCGCGCGGCGGCGCCTCGCCGGAGAGCTCGTCGGAGACGGCTCTGGTACTCGGATCTACTCGGGGAGAATGGTTTCATGGTCGGGAGCTCACCGCGAAGTCGATGCGCGCAAGAGATGTTCTCGGGGACGGCTGGAAGTGGCTAGCGACGGAGAGGGACGACGGCGGGCTTCGGGTTGCCGGCGTCGAGGTGCTCCGGGGCTCAGATCTGCACTGAAAAGGATGCGAGGAGGTTAAGGGAGAGGAGCTGGTTCTCTGGAGCAAGGAAAGGGGAAGGGAGGAAGACCAGAATGCCGGGGAGAGCTCGTCGGAGATCTCGCCGGATTTGAGGACGAAAGCGACGACCGAGGGCTTCCAGGCGCGGATCTGTGGAAGAAAATGGAGGGGAAAGTGAGGGGAGACACGCTGGTGCTCGGGGAAGGAAAATCCCTAGACCTAGCTCACCGGATCGACGGGGATTCCTCGTCGGAGGGGCGCCGGAGCTCGGGAAGAGAAGAAGTTGGGCGCTAGGGTTTTCGGGATGGGAAGAAAGGAGCGAGGAGGAAGGAGGGCTGTCGGGACGAGGGGATTAAATACGGCGGCGAGCGGCTCGGACAGGCCTGCCGGGATCAGAGCACCGCCCACGACGGCCAGCCGGCGTCGGGGACGTGGACGACGGGTCCTGCAGGTGGGCCCGGGGCACGGTTGCGAGAGGGGAGGAGGCTGACAGCGGGGGCCCTGCTGTCAGCGGGAGTGGAGGGGCGCGGGCGCGCGCGGGGGTAGCTGGGCCGGCCGAGGCGGCCCATTAGGCCTCGGCCGGGTTAGGGTTAGGGTTTTTCTAATTCTTTTTCCTTTTTCTTTATGCCTGATCACTCCTCTTATTATTTTATGTGTAAAACTTTGTCCAATTGACTCGAAATTTTTACCAGGGGTTCTAAATATTATTTTCAAGCTACTGTATAAGTTTGAACTCATTTGGGGTTGATTTAGGTAGGGATCCAGTACAACTCTAGGGTTTTGACCTAATCGGCAATTTGAACTAGAGGTAGGTCCTAGGGTTCCCCAAAATTTCTGAAAATTGGCAGGGGGCTAGCATCCACCAGTTCATGCTCATTTCCAAAATTTGAAGCATTTTGATCCAACCTAGCTTGTCCATTTACTAAACCCTAGTTTCCCGACTCTTAGGGTTTGTCCTCGGATAATCCAATCAGACTATGATTTCATGTGGTTTTTGGACAATTCTTAGGAGATGGGTGTTGGGAAAGTTGGAAAATGTTGGAAGGGGGATCCACTGGTGGGACCCACTGGACCCACCCCCTTATTAGGGCTTTTATCGAGGTTCGATACTTCAAATAAATTGATTGGTGTTAATTTCCACAAATTGAGTTTTCAAGGATGAGATATGCACATATTCTATAGTTTCACTTACATTGATTGGTGTTTGCAACTATTTCCACCGAAGATGAAATATTTACGTATTCGACAATATATTAATACATTGTTTCAAAAGTTTACAAAGGTGGGGTGGATGGGGATGCCATGTATGCATGAGATGCAATAAACCCTAATCGAGACTTGGGACTTACACTGCGCCTTGGCCTCATGGACATGCGCATCGCCCATTCGCATGGACTTGACGGCGTCCCACGCCTCTTTGGCCGTGTCCTTCATGGCGAGGTTGGACAACATGTCCAGTGGGACAGCACAGAGGATGGCCGCCAATGCCGTCATGTCGGTTTGGGGGTCGATGTTTCCGGGATCAATCACCGCCCAGAGTCCTTGTGCCTTCATGTTTACCCTCATTAAGAGGGCCCAGTTGATGTAGTTCGTCATCATCAACATCGGGTAGACGATGCTGCTGCTGGACTCCCTCATGCGGTGCACTAACACCACACGGCCTTCGTTGCCTTCGCTCTCGGACATCGCCGCACGATCTGAGTATCACCGGCTCTGATACCAAATGTAAGAGTTGCCCAAGGATCAACTCACACACAAGGAAGAAGAAGAATACACAGAGAGCTTTTCTGGCACCGCACAGAACTTGTGCCATTTTCTCTTGTTCTCTCTTGACTCAACCTGATTACAATGATCTGCTATTTAAAACACACGCACACGTTGTATATGCTAACTAACACCTGGAGACTCTCCACTAACTAACTCATCCAAAATAACCACTAACAAACTAACTACTAGTACTTATCTTATCCGGCCACTAACAACCACGTTATGCGGCCACTCGACTCGGCCACGCCGTTCTCCTCGAACATACCAAACGAGTACAAATGCAAAAACAACATGATTAAACCCAACAAGGCACACGGGGCTGGCGATCATGTTGACTGCACGGCGATGAGTCCCACCAACAGTGGTGGCAGCTCTAGAGCTCTACGGCGGCGACGACCTGGGCCTTCTCAGCTATGGTGCTTGGTGAGCTCATGGGCAAGGTCTGGCTGTAGGGGAAAGAAGAGAGATCAAGGAGGCGATCACCAGCGTGGGGAAGAAAGAAAGATGGTGAGCTCAGTGGGGGTTAGGAAGATGGAGAGCTCGGTTGCAAGAGGTACTGAGGGAAGAAGAGGTGGAGAGCTAGGGGGAGCAGCCTGGGGAAGAAAGAAATGGGAAGAAAAGAGAGAGGATGAGGGGTAGCTCGGGGTAGGGTGAGCTCGATTTTATGGAGCAAGGGAGGAGGACAGAAAATTGCAGGAAAGCTCAAGTGCACAGTGGGAGTGGAAAGAGGGGCACGGGTAGGGAAGCTTGGGGATTGCCTATTGCACCTTGGTGCTTTAGGGAAGGAGGCAGGGAGGGGCTCGAGTTGAAGGTGATGCAGAGAAGGAGGGGAACAAGGGAAGAGGGCTCGGGGGCAATTTTGGAGCAGCATACGATAATGGCAGGGAGGCAGAAGAGCTTGGCTTGGGGATAAATAGAGGAGGTCGAAAGAGTTAAGGAAGGTGAATGGGTAGCTAGCTGGTGTTGTTGAAGAACAGGGGAAAGTTGGCACCGAATTTAGGTGAGGAGGAAACATGGCTCGGTGCAGCAATAGAAAAGAGAGAGAGCAGAGGAAGAAGAAAGGGGGGTGGAAGAGGAAGTGAGGGAATTCGGTTGGTAGCTCTTGGGTAGCCCTAGCAGGAAAAGGAGGAAGACTGCACAGGGAAGAGTGGTGAAAATATCTCTAACACATTATGGGATTTTTGAAGGGAAAATATTGAGAAGAAGGTATAAAGCTTTATTGTAAGCTTGGATAAATGAGCATGGATTTGTGCTGGTAATAACATGAATTTCAAAATAGCTCAATCGCAATTTGAGATCATTTGAAAATTTTGAAAATAATAAAAGTTTCTGGGCATGGGTTTGAGTTACACATGATTAAACGTATTCCCCATAATTTGGTGATTTTTCTAAAGTTCAGAAGTTAGGTTTCATGTTATAGAAAAAGATATTGAGGAATTAGGGCAGGGAGCCAAGATATATTTAGGGCACGATGGTGGCATAGGAATCAAAAGGAATAATGGTGTCTCATATATTATGGAAATATATATGGTCATGGGATAGATTTTAAGGGTTAACCCCATTGTTCACAGAGAAGGAAAGTTAGAGTTTGCATATACACGTATACCCAGGAGCAGTATACGCTTGCATAATTTCATGTCAAGGTATAAGGAGGCAATGGGGGAGAGATGGCATGAGACAGATGTTCATGCCACACATATGCTTCCAACATCAGGGTTGTTCCCAAGGGGCTTAGCGTCGGAAACGGGGTTAGGGTTCCATGGCTGCATGACTGAGGAACAAAGGATGTCCAAAGCATTGGGGAGATAGATTAAGTTGTATACCGTCAGGATAGAGAAAAGGTGGTAGAGGTGCCTAGGGAGATATGTACCCATATAGGTGCACATAGGTTGACATATGCACATACTTAGAGGTGCCAGTGTGATAGACGAGCTTACACACACACACATATATATAGGTATATGCATGTAGGGAATTGCAAGTATCCGTGTATGGATACGCAAGAAGTCCGGGAGGAGAAAGGTAGGCGGGGGTTGCCTTACATCGAGGGATGCAAGCTTGGACTGGTGAAGGGATAAATATGATGGAGGTTTGAACACATGCGTCAAGAGAGAAAGGGGAATCACCTGGTGGCTGTACCAGATGATGATAATGTTACGAGAGAGACGACAAGGTTTTATTTAGGTTCATTTAAGAAAAAAAATTTGCACAAATTTTTTTGTAAGCCTTGATTTTTAGGTTTCAGAAAAATAGGGTGTGACATAGTGGTGCTTTTTCGAGATGGCTGTAAGCACAAATAACCCCTTTATGTCGTACAGATCTTCGTTTCATTGATGTTTTGGGCTTCAGATTGGGATGATTAATTGTGCAAAAAAGCATGCTTTAGGCTTAGATCTATGGGCCGTTGACGTTTATGAGGCCAAGATTCATGCTTTACAGTTTCATCTATGGGCCGATGATGTGTATGATAAAAAATGCATATCCTAGGGTTCGAATTGATGCATATGTTTGTTACATCTGTTTGCCGATGATGTGTGAGATGTCGCTTCCTTTGCAACTCAGCCAAGAGCGGGAAGAGGTTCTTGCGGTAAACCCTACTTCATCAGATTTTTCCTCTTTCCTCCAACTAGGACTAATCGGGATCATACTTGAGTAATCTTCTCTTTAGCGCGAGGGGCCGAGATTGTGGACCCCAATGCCAGGACTTCTGAGAACTAGTCGAACCCGCCCAGAACGGAGGACCCTCGGAATTCGAGCCTGGGAACCACCGTAAACATTAGCGGGGCCGCTCAGGGTTCTGATTTGGGTCCTACGGCGCTGTCCGACTCCTCGACAAGGTCACCTCTGTGGGATTCTCCCTAAGTACTTCCCAGTTTTTGTTTTGTTTTGACCTTCTTTGGCACTGGGGTGATAGAGTCACCTACCACAGTACTGGGGGTGAATGTCTCATGCCTGGTGGGACCAATCCCACCACCTGCGAAGGGGAGTACCGAGAAGGTGCCGCAAGGTGCCGAGAGCCCCTAGATTGCGGAGATGCCAAGGGCGGCTACTCCAGCCAAAAGGGGATCGGCCCTTGTCAAGGTCAAGGTACCCTTCGAGCTGAAGCGCCCTAGGTGAGTGTGCTCCTGCAATCCTCTCCTCCGAGTAGTTTGGGCTGCGTCTTGATTGTTTTTCTCCTTTTGCCTTCTCAAGGTGAGACTCGCCCCGATCAAGGTCACGGTGGGAATCCCTCCGGTGGCGCCGGCTTCGGCAGCCGTGCCGGCCTCGGGCATGGGTCCTCCTCCGGTGGTGGTCCCTTCTCTTGTGCTAATGGCGGAAACTCCTTCTGCTCCACTGGTCAAGGGATCCATGCTGCTGCTTCCAGTGGACCTGGCGAAACTTGTCGAGGGCGGCCTCGACCTCCCGCAGTGCGTTGCTTCCCTCTGAAGGTAAGAGAAGAGGCATTATGTTTTTAGGTTACTCTGTGCAGAGACTAACCTTGTCGGTTGTAGGTTGCCATATCCCAGTCAGTCCCTCTCCAGGCAGAGGTCGAGGAGCTGACAAAACAACTGAAGAAGAGGGACGCCGAGGTGTCCAAGCTTAAGGCTGAGAAGGAGCTACTTAAGAAGGACAAGGCTAAGCTGGAAATCGACAAGCTTCGCATGGGTGGTAAGCTTATCGACGTCCTGTCAGAGTTATCTTGGAGCGAGTCCTGAAGGGCTACTCTGACGGACGAGCTTGAGAACGCTGTGAGGGTATTGGAAGCCGCTCTAAGCGAAGTCGGGGTCGTCATCCACAAGAGCCTCTCCCACACTGTTCAGATGGGCGAGGCGATGGCAGCGATCTCGCGTCTAAAGCTGACGGTGGAAGTCCACGTCAAGAATCAGCTCCGACAAGGGGTTCGAGATTCCCTTGTCATGGCCCTGGCTCTATTGAAGGCCCGACATCCTAAGATGGATGTCGGCGCCCTCTGTGATGACCTACCTAGGGCGGAGGCCGGGGATACCACGAAGCTGGTTGGGGAGATGCAGGAAGTCACTGATGTATTTACCGATCGCCTCAACATATAAATTTCCTATAAACAAAGACTTGAAAGTGTTCTGTTTAGTAGTTGTGCTGTGTCTATTCGCGTAGTTTTAGTTTCACTTAGTAGATCTTTGATCGGGAAGCCAATACTAAGGCCTTTATTGGGTGTGCTTGTGTCCGACAAGGTGTCCTAGTGTCAACTTGACCCGGTTACTTTTGTCTAATACGCAGCTTGAGAGCCTTTTGATTAGCTTTGCCCAATATGCCGTAGTTTGTACCCTCTAGTTCGTCCCGATATACGTTTGGAGATTTTGCCACTAGTCGGGGATCTCGGTCGATCAGGCCTTAGGTTGAGGTCGAGTGGAGAGTTCAGGGACTCTCTGTCACTCGTCGACGCGATAAGGGATCTTCCTCCTCCCTCGAGTCTAGAGCTTGATCTTCCTTCATTTTTTGAGTAACAATGTCACGGACCCGGAATCCACATGTGATTAGGGGAACGCGAAGTCGCCAAGGACCGAAGGACTCGTCAGCCCGGTGGCACGGTACCTGCGCCGTACGCACCGAGGCGGAACGATCCGACACCCGCCACGTGCGAGCCGGCCGGAAGCGACCAATCTTCCCAGAACCACATATAGATCCCAGATGCCAGTGAAGGGGTAATACCGCGTGATAAGCCTGCACTCCGCGATAGTCATAGGAGGACTAGAGCTCGGGATATGCATCCCCTCAACCTAACCTAGCCACGATGTGCGACTCTGGGCGGATCCAGCTCTGCTCTGCCGTCAGCGCGAGGCGTGACGGTCGTAGGAGGCTTAGCAAGTATGGGACGAATCCCCTGGATCAACTCAACCCAAAGCTACACAGGACTAGTGGTTCGCTCACCTCTGCCATCACGAAACGCAATCCTAGCACACAATACTACCGCTGCACAGTTGTCCACATACTTCATCACATACACGCATTGTACATGGACAACCACAAGTAACAACTCGGATATCACAACAAAGCTCTATAAATACAATATTAATAGTAACTACCCGCGATGGGGCAACACATTAGGTCATTCGGCCATAACCGAAAACATATCCGGGTACGGAGAAGTTAAATGACAGCGGAAGCAGGGTAAATGAGTCCCACAGCGGTACAGTGACCGCTGACCCAAAAGCTACAATGTATCCCATGAGTCGAACACAACCGAGGAAACGCAATTTCAAGCATCATCAAAATCATCTTCAACCACCGGCTCACCTGCAAGCTCCAGGAGTAACCTGGGTGAGTACGAACGTACTCGCAAGACTTATCCGTGCTTGATTTAAATGTCCTACTCATACTAGTACAACAACAATTAAACATGAATGCTTCTCAGAGTAACAATATACAATTTAAGAACATAACATTAATAAGGTGAAGTAAGACAAACTAAGTACAGATCAACTCAGAATACAAACATATAGCAAACAATTCACCACGAGATCCAATCATCAAATCCAAATCCATTGGGGCAGCCCATGAGTACAATCCAAATTTATTCGACCACCCTGGACCATCCCGGCAATGCAACTGCTATGGGAAGTATCGAGTGCTCCTCACGAGTCTTATCATCAGGTAACCCATAGCAGTGAGTCCGGCAACGACCATGAGGGTTTTCAACTTATCACATCTTCATTCCAATTAATCTCTCGGTCCGTTACCGGCAGAACAACCACCATGGGAAATATCGAGTGCTCTTCACTGGAAGCTTGCAAGGCTCCAGTGACCGAGTCTTACCATCAAGTAATCCAGATGTGGGGAGTCCGGCAACGACCACGCGGTAATAAGGGATGGTGACACGCTGAAGATAGGGTTGGTGCAGCGACAAAATTCTTCTTCCTCCTGGGTCGCCATCACCCGGCATTTAGCACCAACCGTACCCATTGTGCACGCCCTCGGCTCTCTCAACTCACTTAAGCAATTTTAGTTGAAGGGGCAGTAAGGATGTTCTCAACATAAAGATACGTCCTACACATACTAGTGTGCTCAACAACACATACGGCATCCAAATAACATCTACATACAAGCACACATAAAAAGAGAGCATACGCAAGAGTACGGAAAGTAAAATGCAACAAGCTCTGCTTGCCTTGGCCGTAGAATTCCTGATCTTGCGTGAGGTTGTGAGCCTGGTGGTCTCCCTCTTCGAGTCCTGTTGTGAACGATTCGAAACGCCGGAAAGAAATGGCAAAAGAAGACCTTAAGACTCAGCATGTATGCATGATGAATGGACAATGCTAGATGTAGGTGTCTAAGGTGGTGCGCGGATGTATGTATATAACTCTAGGTTGACTGACATGTTCCGGGGTCTAGGTTTAATTTACCTGTCGTTATCCTACCATGCATGCATGATAAGTTATGGTGCAACAGGTGTTTAGGGCTCATTTGGTTGATTCGTTGTCGTAGGTGAGAACGTGGAGTCGCGATTATTTACTGGCCGTTAGGCGAATTGTGACACTAGCTATTTTGATTTGACGGTTAAGCTAGATGTTCTAGTATTCATGTAGTTAGAGGCTGTATGCATTTCCTATGGGTTCTACTAGTTTAACCAAGTTAGTATTTCCTGTCTTCTTCTTGGTAAAGAAAAATAATCTTACATTGGATTAGAATGTATCGACTGCCGTATACTTACTATTAACCACGAGTATGTTTCAGCATGAGTAACCAGCATGGGTACAAGGGATGGTTCTAGTTGTTAACCTGCATTACTAGCTAGTCTTTTAGCACATACCCAATAGGAACCCCCTATAAGCCATGTTTTTCTCATGTGGGCTGTTTCCCAGGAATCCATGTCTCTACTATACATAAGAGCATCAAATTGTATTAGCTTATGATTTAGTCCGTTGGTTTATTGATTAAGTTGGCCACTGACTAGTGAACACTTGAATTATTTCAAAAGATATAGACTTAGCTAATTGAGCTGACTTATCAGACGTTAACACAACTAGAGTGTAATATCGGCCGTGCATCAAGCAGATTAATTCCTAACTAGCTTGTCTTAACAGCGATTAGTGTCCCCATGACAAGTAGTTGGTAGGCGTGCCTTATTTATGTTAATTGTTCCTCAGGTGTACCTAGTTGTGAACGGAAACATGAAGGCATCAAGGTAGCTATTTATAGGAAGCGATTAATTAGTGAATGCCCATTAATTTATTAGCGATGCTAACGATTGAATCAAGTCATACCATTACAGAAGTTTGCTTACTCGTTAGGACGGTACATGTGGCAACATATTCGGTAAGTACTAGGACCGACATTAAGCTTGCCTAGAATCGGTGAAGTACATTTTAATTAACTGGTCAGTGCATTACTTGCGTTAACTGATTGATTAAGTATTAAAGTTCAAGTAGGTTAACTACAAATGTCGGTCACGAATGCAACTAACTTTCATTGGTTTAGCCGACCAGGTTAATATTCTAATTAACAGCTAACCGCAATGGCATCTAGTCACCATTGGCCTATAGCAATTTATCAGTAACCAAAGAACCGTTCTGCGATTAAATGTGTCAGAGTTTCATCGATTAACTTTAGCTCAAAACATGTGCACTGAATCGGTCGACTGTTTGCCTGATCAGTGGCAAATTCGTGAGAATGGCAAGAAGAAAAAGGAGAAGAATTAGAGGTATGTATAATCCAAGGCCGAAGATAAAAAGGAAAAATGTTTAGGGAATAGTTAAACTCAGTATAAACACTGTGGGTGGTTTAGACTTAATTTACGGTTGAGATCAATATGATTGGATTAACCTAATTACCGATGTCAGGGACGGGCCAAGGTAGTTAGGATCCGAACTTAACATTTTAAAACATCGGAGTAGAGGAAATTGTGGGTCTATTAAACAACTCGTTAACTAAAGTTCTGCGCAGGTGTTTAACCGAATCCACAGCTCTATTCTCAGTTCAACCACGATTAACTAACAACTAACAGTTAACAGAATGTGCCAGTTCATTAATTGCAGTTGTTACACATGTATTAACCGAATGCCACAAGAAATAACAAGGCAAAGAGGTGGGGCGGGAGCTCACTCCCGGCGGCGACGGATGCGAGCTAGCAGCAGCTCGGACTTGGGGGAGCTGCAGGGGAGGATGACTGGGGGTTGCCGACCTGCCACCAGAGAGCTCGAGCTCGCGTCGGAGGCAAGCAGATCCGGCGGGATGAGGAGAGCTCGGCAGGGTGAGGCGGGCTCCGGCAATGGGGAGCAAGGGCGGCAGGACCCGGAGTCTTGGGGAGGCGGAGCCGGCGTTGCTTGGGGAAGCAAGGGCAGCAGGAGAGAGAGCTCGGAGGAGAGGCGGCCGCGGCGGGGGCGAGCTCGCCGGCGGTGGCCAGCAAGGGAGATGCGGCGGCGCGCACTGGTGAGGGTGGCGGGGCGCTGGGAGAGGCCAGTGGAGGTGGGGGTAGCCGAAGACGGCGGCAGAGGAGGGTCGGCGCGCAGGGGCTGGGCAAGGAGGCAGGCCGGCGGCACAGCCAAGGGCGGCGCCGAGGGATTTGGGGCGGCT